>JAULKJ010196802.1:0-14164 GCA_032355405.1 Rubia balearica
TATAAGTATCTATATATCTAGCATAATATTCTCTGTTTTATGAGCAAACACTTGAGAATAACCCCTGTCTCTGTGGATGATCCCAACTTGCCAATAGCTACTTAATTGTAGTTAGCACACATTTAGGGCTATAAATTGTATATTTGAGAGGTACAGCAACGGCCTCCCAATATCCTTGTCTATTTGTTGAATAATAGGATAAGTGTTCCCATTTATCTTCCACCAGTTTAGAATATCAAAATCAGCAACAAATGGTATATTTTTATCTCCCAAAGACTTGTCAAAATCTGATTCTTCTTCACTTTGCCCTTGATTCTGCCCTAGAAATTCAACAAAATCCTCCTTCCCCTTTGCATTTCTATCACAACCACCCAATGACTTTGAAGTCAATGATTGACTTCTACTAATCTTAGCCTCATATTCATCCACTGATTGACTAAGAAGACCTTTGATTCAATTAATCTATGTATCATCATTCACTTGTTCATATATTTTTTGTAAATTAAAAGTAAATAATAGACAATTTGTACCTCGGATCGAGCATCACCGCCACTCCCATTAGACTGTTAACACCAACCCAATACTTCTTGTATTTTTCAAGCATCACTTTCACCATTCTTCTTACGGTAATAACAGGGAGATAAAAAAGCCAACCAGATATAGAAACTCGAAGTTTATAAACATTCAAAAAAATAAATATTAGCAGTTAGAAATTTTGAGGCAGAGAATTCATCAGTCATCACACTAAATACTTCCAAATGCTCATATTTTTCTCTACTTTTTCCCAATCTTCATTAATTGGTGGATTCCTATAAATATTATCGCGAAGGTTTAATAGAGTAAACACCTATTTATACTTACTAGCAACTTTCAACATTCCATAGGTGGAGTTCCATCGAGTCTTGCAATCAAGCACCAATTTCTTTGAACATCCCGTAACCATTGACTTAGCTATTTGTTCAAATTTATGAACCCTTTTGTCCGAAGGTATCCAAAAGACTACACTGTCCCTAATTCTTGTAAAACCATCCGGTATCACTACACTTATCCCATATTGAAAAATCAAATTCAGTATATGAGCACACCAACGCATATGAAAAACTCACTATGTAACAAAAGCGCACTATAAGGAAACCCTTGTTACACAATTCCCACCATCACATCATTAGTCATGCAGTTATCCATGGTAATAGATGACATTTTAAGCTCTAAATTCCATGACTGAATGCTTTCCTTCAAAACTTCAGCAAGTACCTCAGCATTATGAGGGGGTAACACATGAAAAAATCTAAAAATTATAAATAAGAAGAGATATAATATAAATATGAAAAAATGGAAACTAATATAAGAAAGATCTAAGGCAGCAAAATTGAACGAATAGTATGTTTATATATGTATATATCTATATTTTGGCGCAATATGCAAAAGCCTTCTATTAGGAATCACCTTCCTGAGTCAAAAGTATCATAAAAGTACAAGTGAAGTTCATTATAACCATATTAAAGAAAGAATTCTCATTCCATATTTGACACATGATCTTTCATATTCTGTACGAATTATACTTTAGTATCCAACGAATAGCAGGATCTTAAAAATTGAAGCTATAAAGCAGTATCTTAAAATTCGACTTTGCAATTTCCACGAGTTATCAATAAAGTGAGTTATGACAACCATGTAGCCCTTTCTTTGGTTATTTGACGACCACTTATCAGTAGTCAAAGCAATTCTACTCTTAAATTTTCTCAATAATGAGATGATGCTCTCCTTTTCGGACTCGTATCTTTGCATGATATCCTTTCTAGTTGTGTTGCGTCATGGTACCTAATTTAAAAAACACAACAAGTAAGAAAATCTAGCATTATGGTAACTTAAAGTTATATTTAAGAATTTATTTATTTCATGTATATCTATCTTGTTTTAAAATATAGTTCCAGCATCTAATTAAAAGTTAATAAAAATACCTTGAATCCCGATTGTAGTGTTTTAGATTTCTTTCTAAAACCATAATGTTCAACCATGCTAAGAGGATACCCATGTATAATAATCATCTCAGCCAAATATCTTCTCTCATCCTCTTGGTGAAATTCATATGGTGCCAATGTCATTGTATCTTTTTTATCTTCTGGATTTACTTGTGAACTAATGAACATCATTTGTCGGAGATCTTTACTTCTTCTCTTTGGAAAAACTCATGAATGCTCTCTCAGGTGGGTGGTTCCTGATTTTGGCCCTGTTGCAAGGTGCTTCAAATAATAATTTAATTCGGCTTTTATTCCAAACGTCTGAGACATGTCGATTGGATATAGGCGAAATGGAAAGATCTTGAGAAGTAGTATCATTTGGGCTCTCATCATCATTAATTAAAATAAAATTATTGCTTGTTGTAGATGATTCCTTAGTGAGATTTGAAGTTATTTCCTTTTCCTATCTCCCCTAAAATATTAAGATGTCAATAAATTAATGAACCACACACTAGGACAACTTTACTATTTCTTGAAAATTTTAAGACTCCCGTTGTGGTTTGTAATGAACCAGATATAGAAATGCTAAAAATGGTAGCAAGAACAACATTGAGGACAAAGGAACCTGATAGAACCTGGAATGTATTGTTCACGATGGTAGCAAGAACAGCATCGAGGAAAATCTTTCATAGTATTGTTCACTTACATTTTCCGCAGAGTTTATAGTAATACCAGCTAAAAGTAGTAAACTGTGGCACGTCTCAAAGAGAACCAAATATCATATCTTGCAATCACGAACAAGTAAAGTCGCACAATCGCAACACAACAAAGTACAGACACTGTTAAAGTACAAATTGGGATTTCAGAAAAGCAGCAAAAATAAGCAATAGATCTTGTGGCTTCGCAACCTCAATCCTGCAAGCTATAGATCTTGCAAAAAGGCTCACGTGCCTTCAAAAATAGTGAAAAAAGAAAGAAATAGATCTTGTGACTTCACCAATTTAGGTTTACAACCTCAACCTTGCAAGCTATAGATCTTGCAAAAGGGAAACTATGCCTACAAAAACTGCGACAAAAGTAAGCAATAGATCTTGCGGCTTCGCACAATATAGGTTTTCAACCTCAACCTTGCAAGCTATAGATCTTGAGAAAAGGAAAATATACCTACAAAAATAGCGACAAGAGCAAGCAATAGATTTTACAGCTTCGTACAATATAAAATTACAACCTCAATCTCACAAGCTATAGATATTACAAAACAAACATCAAGGCGTACGTGCGAACGCATTGAAAATAAAAAAATTAATACAAAATAAAAGTACAAAGATAGTATTTGAAACATGTAGAGAAATAAAATATTTACATCGAATAAGTTATCTACGCCTTGGTGCGTGAGATGACCCAGTAGAAGAAAAACCACTACTGCGGCGGGATTAATCAGCCCGATATTTCCCAGATACAATATGATCATAGTGCCATTTCATATGCAAGTAGGTAGGATGGAAGGTTCATTCGCTTTGTTCCATACGATCAAGATACTTAGCATAATACGCCGTAAAATTAGTTATATGACAGAATCTTCGCGATCAAGTTGCATACTCATGAGATCGATGATTTCTTGATAGCGTTTGTTCATATCCTCCAGATTGCGTATCTTCTCCTATAGTTGATGAATATGCGACCTAACATACTCAAATAAATTAATTATCTACCAGTCAATATTCATAGTTAGATCCCCATGGCTAGTGGAACCACAAGGCAGTGAGAAAAAGGGTTAGAGTTAATCTTTGTACTTAACACAAGCTTGTTCAAGCTGATGCATGCATGAGTCAAAAAGGTCACACCCAGCATGAAGGTGGTCATTCTGACTACACAAGTGGGTATTCATAGCGAACTGTTCATCAAACCTACTCTGACATCCTGCAAAAGAAGCAAAAAATGATCACACTCATCCTGTTTCTTCTTTAGTTAATCCCATAACTGGTCAATGCCAGAACATTGGTTATCTTTGATCAAGGTCTTCTGATGAGCCTCGCGTGCTTTGTTTGTAGCGAAATTCTTCGCTTATTCTTGTTGACCAATCATTTTAGCCAAGCTCAGCTGCTGTCGCTGAATAAGGTCATTTTGTTTGGCCCAGAATCCTTTCAATTTAAGAATATAGTATTGTGACTCAGTTTAGTCTTCTTCCATCCAAGCTCCAGATCGTTCATGCTAAGTAGCATATACTTAAGTCGACCACCCAGTGATAACGCCCACTTTTGGATGCAATTAGGAAGATTGAGAAAACGCACGTGCCCACTAACATTTTCAAGATCAACTAAGATAAAAACACTATCCTTGTCGAGAGATTCAATATTGTAACCATCAGGTACAAACTTATTGCAAGGGCAAGTTATAGAAGGAGATAGAGATGAGGAAGAGGTAGAGGCGTGCCATCTAAGACATAATGAATAGATTTCAGACAGAATTCCTAACACTAGAAAAACAATCAGTAGAAAGCAGCTCAATATATTCCTTGGATAGGGATTCAGTAACTTCAACTAGCGTAATAAGGTAACAAAAATTAGAGGATATAAACTGAGGACGATGTTGAAAATGAACACTAGATCCCAGCGAGTCAAGAAGGTTTAAAAAATTATGGTCGACCAAAATATCAAAACCCTCCATATGAATAAATACAAGAAAAAAGTATAAAATTAGAATTCATATACCAAATTAAGATCCAAAATAGTACATATAGTGCAGACATACATCAAAGTACCATTATATATTGCAAATAAAAATGGTCTTAAATTTATCCATAACACTAAAGATCAACTAACATTAGAAAGAGAAGAGGACGCATCTTGGACAACAAGAGAAAAATCCTCCTTGTTCGCATTCTAAATAGAACTTTCCGCGCTCGCATTGACCTTCATGTTAGAAGAGGGCTCATGATCAAGAGAAGCAAATGGAAGGTTATCAAGATAATTAACTAGACACTTTTACAGCTCAGAAATAGATGGAAAGGATCGAAGATGAGCAAGATGCGATAATAAGGCATAAGGGTGCCCACCATAAAAAACAATTTCACAAATTCAGCATTAAGTGCAGTTTTCTACTGTTCCAGTATTTCCTCGGACTTTGCCAGTGGAGGCAATTTCTTTGCCTTCAAGATAGGATTCAACTTCCCTAGCTCCACTAAAGCTTTGCACCAACCGACATTACGAGCAGAACAAGAAACCTCCACAAATAGATTGAAGAAAGACTTTGTTTTAAAAAGTCAATCATCAAGAACTTGGGGGTAGCTAGGCGAAGCAGGGCCCCTAGTCTGTATCTCCCCCAACTCAGAGCAGAGTCTATTGGCTTCTTCTTCAATGACCTGCACATACTTGTCAGCAGCTTCAAGCGAGATCTTCATATCTCCGGGCTCCTTCTCACTAGCGTTGTACTGCTCTAGCAGCGAACTGTCCTCCTTAGAAAAGTTGGCAACCCACTCACCAACAAGTTGAAGACCAATCTTAAAAAATTAGCCAGAAAAAAACACAAATAAACATAAACAGTCAAGCAACACAGTAAGATAATACTGAAATAAAACAAAAACCATTTTAGAGCTACAACGAATATACCATAACCATCGATTCGTGAAGAGAGAGCTTAGAAAGAGTGGAAGGAATGGTCCCCTCTGTCAAAAAATTATTGTTTCATAGTGGAGGCTTAGAATGGGAGTGGTTAGTGCGACCTCTCTTATCACAAGGTAGTCAACGAACCACCACTCAATTGCTTTTTTTTCTTTCTTTAGTAGCAGCTGCAGCATCCTCTACACACTCCTTCCCCTTCTGGTGCTTTACCTTTACTAGATATTAACCAAGAATTTACTTCGTGAGATTCTCCTGAGAGAAATCATCATCAATGGTGTCATATGAGGTTGTATGAGCAAGGCCTCCATCTCTTTGAGTTCGTCATCAGTAATAAATGACCTATCAACGGGATGCCCAACTAGATCCATATCTGAAATTCAATATAAAGCACAAGTCAGGCAAACATGCTAACATAATTGAGCAGTATGAAAAATATGGGATAAAAATAACAAGTATGACATGGTGAAACCACAAGATAACAACAAAACAAACACCTTCGCTCTTAGATTCAGCATAGCGAACACCTATCGAGTGTTTGCTGAGTCTTAACATAACCTCAGAGTTAGCATTAAGTCGAACCCCCAGCTTAGGATGTTTGGAATTAGGAATATTATAGTTCCAAACTGGAAGGGTCTGTTCATACTCATCATCAAGTTTTACATAAAAATTTGTTCCACACCACAATTACTAGGAAACCCACTGACAAGGTCAACAGTGGGAATGACGGGATAAAATGTGAATTCATCAAATGAGTTTTTCACCTTGCAAAACTGATATAAACTACGAAATAAGTCAATCGAAAAGGGGATATGGGCTTGTGTACTCTCATAGTGGAAACCCACAATGATTACGATACCCTTAGGGTGAAACTGAGACAAGGCAACTTGATAAGATAGAAGCAAATCTAGAACATGCTGAGGGAGAGGAAAAACAAATCCAAATTTAAGATAATCTAAATAACAAGACATGTAGCCAATATGAGGAGTGCGAACACTCTCAGAGTTATCAGGATCCTTGAGCTCTAACGAAGACATGAAAGAAAAATGATTTTCTAGATTTTCTAAGCAGGAGTCAGAAAGAATGCTATTAATGGCAGAGGAATAGGTGAGATGATTGGAATCCTCCCCAGAGTTAACATAGTCAACTTGGACATCCTCTACCTGAGAACCAGCAACACTAGGGGTATACATTTGGGCAGAGATAACTTCTAGGATTTAGAGGAAAACCTTATTAGTTAGATTACAAAATACAGAAAGTATACTCCGGTAAAAGTAAAAACAAAATAAAAAATAGAATACACGCCTAAGAAGACAATTAGAGAACTTCCGGACCAAAAGTGAACAAAATTGATAGAGCGGAGACACCGTACAAATTCACAATCATGAAAATCGTTTAAGAAATGGAAAGAAGAGTAAAGACAGAGAAACTTACGAGTTGGTGGAGAATAACGATGCACATGAACAATAAGAAAAGAAGAAGAAGATGAAGGATTGAAACATTTGAGGAACCAATAAAGCACAAAATTTAATTAAAGACTCTGAAAAGTTAAAAAATGAGCTAAATCATCCGAAAACACAAACAAAAAGTAAGTGTTTTGGGGAATACGAGAAGGCGGTGGTGTATTAATGGGTGATACACTGAACAAAGACGAAGTTAAGTCAATAAATTCAAAGCACCTGTATGGGAAGAAAATATAACGACGGGTTAGAAAAGTCAGAAAAATGTAGCGAATAATGAGGAGAGAATCTCGGCTTAATGAAATAAGATCTCAACAGTTAAGCGTATCAGAAGTCCTACACTTGAAACGTAAATTCAAATTCAAAATTCAAAAACTAGACATTCCAACAAAATTGCAAGTTCGGCCAAGAAGCAAGCAACACTTCGCGAAGACAATATAAGTTACCATGATGAAAAACATGTTATTGCAGTTTAGGAAATAAACAAAACAATAGTTAGCACACATTTCACAAACAAAGTCATCTCTTCGTATTTCATAGACTTCATTGTTAGAGGAGGTGCTTATGGTGTATACCTAGCCCATAGACAATAAGCTATTGTCCTTTGGGCCTATCCCAAGGTTCAGCCATGAACCGATAAAGATGGAATCATGCTCAATAATACTCATCCACAAACCAAGAAAGGCAAAGTCATATCCAAGACTCAACAACGACCCGAGATTATAGCAACCACGATGCAACCACGATGTGACCCACGATCTAAAACCCTAGCAATGTGGATCCATGACTGCAGTCTACTATAAATACAAGGAGAGCAACACTGGCTCAGGTAACTGACACTAAACTGAGAAATACCAATTCTCTTAAGGAAGGAACTGACTTGATCATTGGAGCTCTTTCCCCGGAATCACTTCCGGGACCTTTCTTGCAGGTTGACGCTGATCATACGGTGAATATCAACCATCTAGTTTGATCAGGATTACCACATCAGGAATAAGAAGTTAATATTTCTAGAGAAGGCTTCTGCCATTAAGATGAAAAGCATAAGAGATATAGGGTCTCATTGCTTTAAACCTCCAGTAGCTTAAAAAAATCTCTCTATTGATTAAGAGTGAAAAGAAAGAAGTTTTAAGATTTTTCATTATTAGTTGGTTAAGATCATTAGAGAAGCCTTTTTTAGAAGTTTTGGGAGAAAGCCCTAGGAAACTCTGTCAAATGCCTTCATCATGTCTACTCTAATTATCATATTAATTCTAGGTTGTTTGAAATGAATATAATTAGATATCTCTTGCATTAGAAGGACATTATCAGCTAATTCGCTTTAAGAAAAAAATGTTGTTTATTCGGGGAAATTATGTCTTGAAGAATTGGTTTCAATCTTTGTGCAATTAGTTTAGTGAAAAGTTTATTTATAAAATTACATAAGGTAATTGGACTAAAAATATTAAATGTGGCACAAACCTCTTGTTTTGGGATCAGAGTGATTAGGGTTGCTGAAATGGCTTTTGTGACAGAGGTTAAGTTGAGAAAATTATTTACTGATTTCAGTAAATCATGTTTAATTATTGACCAACACTGTTTGTAGAAGGCACCTAAGAAACCATCAAGACCAGTTGCAGATTCATTGTCCATTTCATTAAGTATTATTGAGATTTCTTCCATATTTTATGCTTTTATTAAATCATGATTTATGTTTTTTGTTATTAGAGATGGGATATTCTCCAACAAAACTGCAATATTAATTCCAGACCAATCCTGATTATCTTCTGAAAGTAGATCAGAGTAGAAGTTAACTGCTTCATTGCCTATTAAATTTTGTTTATGCAACCATTCACCAGTAGCATTTTTAATTGATGAGATGATTTATTTTTTTTGTTTAGCTTTTACTTGAAGATGGAAATATAGTATTAAAATCACCCTGTTTTAACCATATAATCCTTCGTTTTTTATTTCAGTAGATTTCTTGGTTTTTAGTGCTAAAGTGAGTTCAGCTTTGTCTTTGTTATATTTGACTAAGTATTCAGTATCTTCTTTTTGTTGAAGATTTTTTTTTGCAGTTAAGAATAATTCTTCAGCTGATTTTACTTTGTCAAAAATATTTCTAAAAACATTTTTATTCCACGACTTTAAAGAAATTTTGGTTTTTTAAATTTGAAAGAGAATTTCTTCATGCCTAAAAGGTTGGTGTTAAGATTTAAAGAGTTTTCTATTAGATTTAAGAAATCTGGATGAGAAGTCTAGCAGTTTTTAAAATCTAAATGTTTTGATTTAGTTGTGACCTGATTGATTAAGAGGTTTAAAATTATTGGTGAGTGGTCAGATTGTTCTCTTACCAAATTTTGGGCAAAGTAATGGCAAAATTGAATCCCATAACTAATTTATTAAAGATCTGTCTAATCTTTCCTAAACACAACCCTTAGGCCTCATTCCAGTCTAGATGAACAAGTTGCTTGAAGTGTTAAGTGTAGACAAATTTGCTTCATTGATAAAGTTTTGGAAGTTTTTTATTCCTCTCAGATTTGGAATTGATGGATCAATGTATTCTTCTTGTTTTTCAATGATGTTAAAGTCTCCAGTTAAGCATAAAGGTTCGTGTTTAAAATCTAGAATGGAGTCCCACAGTAATTTCCTTGGCTTTACTGTGTATTTAGCATAAGATGAACCGATCCTCACTTTTAATTATGTTTAAGTTTACATATTCATCCCAAAAATACCCAAATTTTATTTATAGGGCTGTTATAACAATAATTATAATCAATCGTTTTTAGTAATTTCCTGAGTAGATTTCTTCTGGAGCATTGGTTCAATAATTTCCATGATAGCAGTTTTAAATCTCTTTTTAAAATCTTTAATTCATATCTGTGTAGGATTATTTCCAATTCCCCTAGCATTCCATGATAAAATATTAAGATTAATCTTTAAATTAGTTTGTTAGAGTTCAATATGGACCTTGTGGAAATGGTCTTTTGTGATGAGGTATAATCCTTTTTATTGTATCTTCTAGGTTTAGTGATAGTTTTAGATTGGTCCTGAGAAACACTTAAGGATATAGTTTATGTGTGCGTATGATAAGGAGATGTTTTGAGTGTTTTCAAGAATGGAACTGAATCTTTTTTTGATATTATTTTAAGTTTTCTTTGAATTCTGAGAAGTTGGAAGATTTCTCATATTCCTAGTTATTATGAAGATTGTTAGTTTGTTCATTATTTAGACATTCAAGTCTCTTACTTTTGGGTTTGCTTGATGTGAGCAGTGGGAAATCACGTGCATTAATCTCAATCAAATCTATTGACTTGTTCTTGTTATTTCCTGAAGTTTCAGAAGTTGGTTGATCAGGTTCATGGTTTATCAAATTTGAGTCATTATCGGTTGATATTTCTGTTGAATCTAACTGATTTAGAATTTCAAAATGATTTGTATTAACCTTAAGAGTTTTCTGAGCTTTCAATCTGTGTTTTTTAGATTCATCAGCTGAGATATTAGTAGGAAGCTCAAGAAAATTTGTGCCAGAAATGGTAACCACATTTTGATCAAACACAATAAGAGACATAATAAGAGGAGAGATGGTAACAATAGGGATAGAGTGAGGGACATGTGATCCCTGAATAGGGATCAACTCTTTAGAACTTGTAAATATGGTCTGATCTTTAGCCTGCTTGTGGGATTCCAAAGCCATCTTTCCAGCATCTGGTATGTTTTCATGAGGAATGACAACTTTATTTGGATAATTAATTAAGACATGTTGTATTGATTAGCTTTGGTTTTGAGATTAGGAATATAAAAAATTTCTTTAGCTAGAACACTGGGAGAGGAAGAGTTGCCAAATTGTGGTTGGGCTTTGTGGTTGGGCTTCTTACATGAGGTAGGAACGTCTTTGGGTTCCCAAATTGTAAGTTGGTACTCTTTTGATCAAACCTGTACAGAGAAGCTAAATTCCCTAGTTTGAGGCAGTTAGTGCAATAGTGAGGAAGCCCTTTATGTTCTATATACTTCCAGAAACTGATATCTCTGAAACTTAACCATATTATTTCAAGAAGGGGTTTTGTAACATCAACTTCCAAACAAACACAGGCAACATGGGGTATAGTCCTGCCAAGGTGGCCTTATCTACTCAAACCGGAGTTCCAGTCAGATTGCCCATTGACATCATAGAAGAATAATCGAAATATTATTGTGGCAATCCATATAAAGCAACCCAAACTGGGGCTATTGGGGAATCAACATTGGGGTTAAAATTGTGAACCCATGTTGTCATTCTAATAGAATAAGGGATAAAGTTCCAAATTTTATGCAACCAAAAGTGATAATAATAATCAGGAAGAGATAAATGAATAAGAACTTGCTTGTTTAGAAGATTAATCTCAGTATTCCTATGAGGTCAGCCGTTTGGAAATCCTTGCGAAACTTCTTCATTTGGGGACGACTACGTGAGAATTTCTTGACCAGCGTCCACTTCAATAGTTCCTCAAGCTTATTGCATTCGTCATCATTGAAATGCAATCCCGATTCTCCTAGGTGTTCAATTTGAATCTTTGGAATGAAGGGCGCTCTAGGGGTTGGAGTTTTAGGTGGATTGAATATCGATTTTCGTAATTCATTGTTAAGAGCTTGTACGTAAGAGAAGGGAGGGGTGGAGCCAGCATTAGGCTCCGCCATAACAGCGTCACCTTCCGGTAAGATATGATGGGGATTCGAGGGTAGGGTTTCAAGCAGTGAGTCACCTCAGAGCACAGAGAGAGGATTTGTTATTTCATTATTAAATTTTTGCATAATATGCTCAAAATAGAGCTACTTAATACACAAAAAAGGAATAACACAAAGAAACTTTTGTCAAAAGGAATAACACAAAGAAACTTTTGTCAAATTTCCAGGTGTTCTAATCTCCCTCCTGCACACTTAAAACTTACATTGTCCTCAGTGAAAAAAAAATTATATGTGAGGGAACTGAGTATGTGGGGGTGAAGAACCAGTAAGATTTTGGCAAGTGGCAAGTGAGTGAATAACGAATTGGAAAAATGCATACACCTAAATTCTGACTCCTCTCACTTGCCACTTCTCAAAACCTTACTGGTCTCCCACCCCCTCATACTCAATTCTCCCATATATAAAATTTTCTAGTCCTCAATGCATACAACTATGTAGAATAAAAGTGGATTAAGGAAAAAAATGAACACTGATTCTCGGGTCCACAAGAAACCAGCTCTTCTGTGCCAAATTCAGCTCTTCTTGTCTTAATTGTTGCCTTTCTTTGGAACCAACATCCTAAAAGCCTTGAATATTATACGCTTACATTCTCTCCATTAGTTGTTTCATGCTCTCCTCTTGAACATTTTCTCGAGTCTCTTGCTTTTGGGAGGCTAGTGTATGCTCCAACTCCTTATCTCTCTACCATACTCATCAAGTCTCTCTCTATATCCTCCTAGTAGATTACCTATACCGTTGATTGTTTGACTTATTCCTTAGATTTTTTAGCCATATCTTAGATGTTGTTGGCCAAAAAACTGAAACTGTATGTATAAGTCAAGGGGTAATGTCGGCTGAGCGAGTGAATGCTCATGTTGATCTCCCTTCTCAGGTTTCTCAACCTCCAATTCAACTTCTGGAGTATGTAATGCAAAAAGAAACCCCTTCTTATAGTTGGATTCGGGAGCTAGAAATGGGCATGCCAATAGAGTGCGGTCGGTAATGATCGTTCCGTATGGTTGTGGGAGGACCATAAACTTACAAACTCTAACACCATCATAGTATGAAGTGGTCCTTCGATGTGGTGGCAGTGAGCATAGTGGCTTCCTCCAGCTTGACCACTGTGTAGCGTATTCCAGTACACCACTTCCCGTTATGCGAACATCACTCTTACGATTGTGTCCTATGTGTTAAGCTGACAAAACAATAATTCCACCCATGTGGATTCTTCCATCTTTCTTCACTGATGCATACAAACATCTTTCCATGAAAGTTTGCACGAGATTCAGATAGGAATTTCCTCCAGAGTCATATCCCAAAGAACTTTCCTGCTACACTGGGCACTTTCCCATGGAAAAAATAGTCATGCGAAGTGACAATGAACATACTGTATCGCTAGATGAATTATTAAAGTGTTTTTTTCTTTGAAAGTTTGAACCCTTCAAAAAATGTTGCTCCAAAAAGTATTTAAAGAGAATTTGGACCCCATCCTATGTGCATGTGGAAATTTCTTCCCATATTTCCATCAAAAGGTTATCACTACTTCGTGGTATGTCATCGATAATTCCTCGTTATCCAAGTGGAATGTGATGTATCACTTTCCATCTCCATCACCTTTTGTCCTGAAGTAGCCAAGAACTCTAACACCCAACATGTATAGGTCGGGAAGTGTTCGTCTAAGAATCCTTCCAAACCTATCCAACCTAACAAGTATGAAACCAAATGTAGGAGCCCAAGTTGCTCTAATGTCCTCTTGCATGAAAATTTGGTTTCAAGTACTGTTCTCCCTGACTTTTCCAAGTTCTTCCACCTCTGGATCGCACTTCTGGCATGTTTCTTATCCCAATGAAATCATTATATGTCTCAAGAATGTTCACTGTTTTTTGGGATAGGCCACCTTTCTCCACTCGGGATGAACTGCCTTTCTCAACGCGGCTCGTTCTTGGTCTCATTTCCACAACAAACACAACAGGGTGAAAGCAACACATATATTTTCAATCAAAGAGAGTAAGATTTAACTCTACCACTTAATTTTCTTCCAAAAGCATAAAACTATCCCTACGATTCCCCCACACTTAAGCTCAAATGCAAGCATGAATCACCCACCTTCAATCAGATATAATCCACATTTTGAAATTTCAACTCTACCCTTCACAAATGTGCCAAGAACCTAATAAATACAAAATATAAAGCTTTTAACCGAATGTAGACCTTGGAGAGTTGGTGATCGAAGAGGGGTACAAAGATTCATTCTTTGAAAAATACCCAAAGTCTAGGTTTCTTGGCTTATATATGACTGGTGATGAATCTTGGTAATTAATGAAATGGGTTGATGGAATTCATGTAGGATAATGATGTAAGAGTGGTTTTGGTAGAATATTTAAGAGCTTTTGGTAAGTTGGGTTGTCCTGGGTTCTGAGGGAGGATGAGGTTGGTTATGTTG
>JAULKJ010197015.1:0-14159 GCA_032355405.1 Rubia balearica
GATAACTTGATCAGCAGTCTAAGAAAAAAAATAGAAAAGATAACAACACCTGAAACTTTAAACTAAAAGCATTTTATAGAGAATATAAAACATCAACTATTGATGCTAATACATCAAAGTTAACAACACATAAAACAATAAGTAAAACATCATATACAAATTCCGAAACATCAAATATTGATTGTAAAACATCAAATTTGTAACACCTAAATCAGAAGATTAAACATCTCATACAAAATTTAAAACATCATGTACTGCTTTTAAAACATAAAAATCAATACTTACATATCCTCCCTCATTCATAATCGTAGCATCTGAAGGCAAGTCTTTTGAAACCACGAAGGTCAAAACTTGCGAGGTTGGACCAGTTGCATCAGCCTTACGACTTCCTTTCTTGGATGTCACAGCAGCACCAAAGGACACATACTTCCCCATCAAAGTCAAAGGAAATTCATCCTTGGACATGGGGCATGAATCATAACCTGCCTACACCGTTTGAGCAACAAAGAAGTGTCCCAGTGACGAATGAGAGGAACTGTGGTGGGGGATGATTTTCCTTGAAAAAGAAACCTAAACATGTAGCATATAAAAGGGATAACTACACAAGCATTCACGGTTGTGTAGTTACTAGTCTTATACCTAGACACAGCTTCACATAGCTTCCTAAGAACATACCCACACCAACCATAACTACTAATCTGCCCTACATTCTCCACAACACAAAGAAGCTTATAATCCACAAAAAATCTGGCAGTAGGACTAAAAAAGGTGCAAACAACATACATGACAACACAATTTTTAAAATCCGTCACCACCTTCAACTAAAGCCATCATTTTCCCGTAAAACTTATCACAAGGAATGTTACCCAAACTGTCAACCCCAAATTCTTCCTTCCAACTCTCCCTCAAATCTAAATCCCTTCTTTCTCCCTTCTCGGCATTACTAACCTCAATAACCTCCTTATCACTGATAGGAAGTCCTAATACATCATACACATCGTCACGGGTTAAAAAAATACCTATAAGAACCAATTATTTGAACATGGCTAGTGGCATTAAAATTCTGAATAAGGTAGGGAACGATGTCTTTGGGAAGGGAAGTGAATTTAATTTTCAGCAAATTGTCAAAACCAATCTCTCCAACAGCTTTAACCTGGTTTATAGTGAACAAAGAAGACAACTTTTCAATTTTCCAAGGGTTGCACTTAGTAGTGAAACCTTTCTCAGCATTGAAAAAGGAAAAAAATATATAAAGCATCACACACAGAACTTAAAGCATCAATAACTAAAAGTAAAACCTCAAGTCACATTAAGAAAATCAATATGAAACATCACATGCATAACTTATAACATCAATCATTGAAACTAAAACACCAATAAACTGAAAAGCAAATACAATGTCAGGGGAATAATAGGACAACTGGGATACATGTTTAACACATGAAATACTCCATATTTAGCAAATCAGCAAATTCAAACAGTCAAATAATGAAGGCAAAATCTAATTCAATGACTAAAAAATTGCATATGAACAATTCGAGTTCATGACAACAGGTCAGTTTCACAAAAAGTGCCAAGAACACTATCCGTACTAAATAACATCATAACTATGGGAATTCAGTTAATCTCACAAGAAAGATCAATTTCAATTCGAATATGCATCACAACATTCATCAACGCAACTCTAAAATGAAAATAAAACATCAAGTCACATGAAAAAAAACACCACCTAAACTTAATGAACACCAAAAACATAATTTAAAATAACAGCAAACCTTGCATCATCATCATCATCAAAGATAGCCTCTTTCCCTTCTCGTTTGCCTTTCACGGTCATATTGGAAAACTTTCTAACAGGTTTCTTCTCCACCACCTCAGGTTCTGTTTCAGAATCAGAATCGCTATAATCTTGTTCAGCATGAGGTTTACCAACCTCCTCCCCACTTTCAGAATTTGATTCCCCAGACTGAGATTTCCCATCATCATCAACATCTCTATCTTCTGATGCTTCACTCCCAGACTTATCTTGCACAGTTTGGGTGTCAGGAACAGTACTGAACACCTCATTATCTGCAAAAAATAAAACATCATGTAAAAATTATAAAACATCAATAATTATATCTAAAAACCATAGGTACTAAAAATTTTTTTAAACAAAATCCTACCAGAGGAAATGCTATCATGCACAGCAGCTTTCCCAGCAACTTGTTTGACACTAACACCAGATTTCAAATTTTGTTTCTCCCCAACTTTCTTCTCACCACCATCAACTTAAAAAAAATCAAACCAGATAATTAGATCTTGGCATCATGAAAAAATGATAGAATCTTAAATAATCAACTATAGAATACGAAACATCATACCATAATGTTAAAAAATCACATCAGAAAGTTAAAACAGTACCTTTGCCACTGACACCCTTAGCAGCAACCTCAGCTTTCTTCACATCCACAATCTTCCGCTTCATCCTCCTCTCAGCACTACCACATTCAACTCCAATAATATCATCCTTTTTTGAAACACCAGCAACTAGAAAAAAACAAAAGATCAAATCAAATTCCATAAGAAAAGGAAATAAAACATTGAAAGGTTAAAAATGGAATAAAAATAATTTAATTTCAATACCTTTGCCACTAGCACCCACAGTAGCAACCTTCGACTTCTTCACAACCACAATTTTACGCAACATCCTCCTTTGAGACAGAATCTCAGAATCAACAACTTTATGAGAAGGAACAGAACATGATTCAGGCAGGTTCGTCTCCATATTACGACCATCAGATCCTTCTGAAGTTTCATCTTCATCAACCAAATGAAACTGTCGCTTGGCTTTCTCCTTTTGTCTCCTCTTGGAGGACAAAAGCCCTGAAACATACCAACAACATTAATAAAATATATGGAACATTTTAAAAATAAAATAAAAAAGGACAAGACGAACTCTCGGGATTAGCAGCTTCCTCAGCAACAACACTATCCGGTCCAGCTTTATCAACAGGACCAAAGCCTGATTCAGCTAGCATATTCTCCAAATTACAACCACCATTCCCTTCTACAGTTTCTTCTTCATTGACCAAGTCGAGCTTCCTCTTGGCTTTCTCCTTCTGTCTCCTCTTTGCAGAGGAGAGTCCTGAAATAGAATAGCAGCATTAATAATAAAAAAATAGGAACCATTAATATGCAGCAGGAGTAAAAAATAAGAGCAAGACCTGATATCAAATCAACATTAGGATCACTCCTATGTCGCTGATATTGTCTCACAGCACCACCAACAACAACAGTTGCATCTGAAACATCAAATGTAATGACATAAGCATAAAAAATGTAATGCAACACAAAAAGTACTTCAGCAAAAGGATAACAAGATCAAAGAAAACAACCCTATATCAACACACAATAAAACATCAAGTTGAAATAATTAAACATCAATAAGACAAGCACATTCTGCCCAAGCGAAAACTCACGAAAACTTAAAACTTAAAACCAATAGCATCAAACTGAAACTATATATATCATCATCATTTAAAATCTCAGTCCAAGTCACAAACTACATCACATTCATAGTTTCATAAATGAACCTAAACTGACACACATACACACAATATATGAAAAAGTCTACATCATAACCTAAACTTAAAAGCATATCGAACTGAAAAAGTATAAATCATAACCTGAAATTAAAACATCAGTCAGTAAATCAAAATCTTCATAACCTGAGCTTAAAACATCATTCTGTAAAATTGAAACTGCATAACCTAAACTTTAAAAGCATATCAAATTCAAAAGTATACATCATAAGCTAAACTTAAAATATCTTTAAAAAACTTAGAACATTAATATAACAGTTCTAGCAGAAAATCACAAATCAAATACATGAAATGATCGAAAACAAAACCTAAAGCACATAAGTAAAAGACACAATACATTAAAAATGACACTACAAAGGAACAATATATGATTGATCAACATGGAAAGAGTGTAAGTGAAACATCAAGGAAAAACCGTAAAACATCATGGCATATATTTAAAACATAAAAAACTGAACAGTAACAATTTTCAATTAAATATGAAAATGCAATAAAAAATTCCCGCCAAAACAGAGAAACAGAAAAAACCTTGAGACGATGCTCGTTTCTTTGGATTTTTTATGACAGGAGCAGGACTTCCTTCGGAAGGATCTTCGTAGTTCTTCGCAATGTCTTGAAGAACGTCATTCAAACATTCACCAAGCTCTGTTTCCTTTGACATCTTCAAAACAACAATGAATACACAAAAATTAACACACAACCTAAAGAAACCCTAAAACATCAAACACATACAACACAAACCAAATTAATGCAAAATCTGAACAAAAAAAAAGTCAAATAACAACACAACAAAGTAATAAAACACAAAAGCACTAACAACTACTCAACGAACACAAATAAACAGAGCAATCCCAAAATATGAATACAGTTAAGAACAAAACCCCTAGAAACTACAAATCGAACACAGTAAACTACACAATCGAAAGCAAAACACAAAATAAGCGGAAGAAACACTTAGCGAAACAAAAACCGCCAGAAAAAAAGCACAGCTTCAAATCCGAACAATGCGTTTTCAAATGGAAAGAAAAATTGAAACTAAAACCGATTAAATACAAGAAATCTAGGAGTTGAAATATTTGTGTTCGGTTGGATTTTGTGAGAGAAAACGATTGAAAGATTTGTGTGCGGGTGCAGAATGTAGAATGGAAAATGCAGAGTGAAAAATGACAAAGAGTTTGGTAAAAATGAACTGAAACTTTAATATATATATATATATACTAGGAGTAAACTGCAAATTATAACAATTACACACTAAATCCCTGGACTTTTAAGCTTTAATATGAAACCCCATAATCTTTACAAATTGATCCCTGGTCTTACTTTAAGATGGTCTTATATAAAACTTTGTTCTTGAAAAAGGTCTTTCTATATTTTATGAAAGAAATAGTCTCCTGTAAGGCAGCCTAAACTGTAGGCAGAGATAGTCTCCTGTAAGGCAGCCTTAACTGTAGGCAGAGATCTTTATGCAATTCTAATTATATTCTAGGTTCATGGACCTATCTCTAATAATTTTACAGGGACCAATTTCTAATAACTTTACAGGGACCTATCACTAATATTTTTCAAGGGATTTTTTGTCCAATTTTTTTCATCATTTTTCCGCCATCTGTAATATGCAAAAAAATAAAAAAAAATATTTTTAAAATTCAAAAAATTAATATAATCATCGAATCGAAAATTATAAGCATCAGAAAAAAAAGTAGAATATCAACGAAAAAAACAAATAACAAAAAATATATTAAAAATTGAAAAAACGTCGACTACAACTAACAAAACGTCAAATAAAAATCATAAAAACATCAACAAATCTTCAATTATCAATTTTTTAATAAAAACTACAAAAATCAACTAATATCAACAAAAAACTAAAAACATCAATTCCTATCATCTAAACTTCATCCAAAAAATGAAAATGGTCAACATAAGGAAAAAAATAGTACAAAATATCAACCTATGTAACCCAAAACTAGAAACATCAACTCGTATCACATAAAACTCAACGAGAAAATGAAAAACATCAACATGAGAGGGAAAAAAATAAAAAAATATCAGCCCATATAACCAAAAAAACTACAAAAAAAATCGACTCATATCAACTAAAAATCATCCAGAAAATGAAAAACATCAACATGAGAAAAAATCCATCAACAAAAAAATATTACGGTACTTCAAGAGTATAAATTATTCACTCAAAAAATCATAAAACGTCAACAATTGTTTTTTTAAAAACTACAAATATCAACTCATATCACCAAAAAACTACAAACATCAACTCCTAATACCTGAACCTCATTCAAAAAATGAAAAACATTAGCATCAGAAAATAACACTACAAACATCAACTCCTATTACCAAAACCTCAACCGAAAAATGAAAAACATCAATATGAGAACATTTTAAATAACTGCAAATATCAATCCATATCAACCAAATAAAGGACAAAATATCAAGTCATATCAATTAAACCTCACCCTAATAATGAAAAATATCAACATAGGATGGGAAAAAAAAAGCTACAAACATCAAAAAAATTACAGTATCTCAAGAATAAAAATTCTTCAAGAAAAAGAACTTGGTGGGATTTGAACCTAGATCTCTAATCTCAAAGTCTACAACAATAACCACTACACCAAAGACTCATTATTGTGCATATGCACAATCAAATAATATTAAACCTCAACATGTACATCAAGAACAAAAAAAATTCAAAATAAAGTCAAAGTGAGTTTCGAACCTGAGACCTCTCACCTCAACAACATAAGTACTAACCACAAAAAAATCTTTGTTTACAATAACCTTAGTCAAATAAATATTAAACCTCATCTAGTTTTTGAAAAAAAGTAATACACAATATTAAACCTCACCTCATGAAGCAGAACCTCAATTCACCTTCGCCGTCGCCACCCGTCCGCTGCCATTTCCACCGCTGTCACCACCGTCCGCGTGTGCAAACACGTGCAATATTCCTCTTCATAGAGGCGTGTGAATCTCACGCGCCGGAAGGAAAAATGCAGAACACCTCGTCGTCGCAACACTAGGCCTCGTCGTCGCAACACCATTCCTCTTTGCCTCACCATGAAGCTTCGTCAGATCGGAAAATCATAGAAGCTTTGTCAAATCAAAAAATCTAAGAAGGTCGTCGTGAATTTCGAACAACAAAAAATTGGAGAAGTTTCGGCTTCAACTGAAGTCACTCTTCTTCCAATTGTTGTGCTTCGGTGTCGCTCAGCCGTGTCGTTGCTGTGTTCCACCAGCAACTGCCACCGCGAACCAGAAGAAGAAGAAGATTCGAATTGCAGAGAATTTTGACGAACAGAGAGATCGGCGGAGATCAGTGAATTGTGGAAGAAAATCGATGAAAACCGTCGATCGGTGGCGGTTTCTGATTGGCGATCGGAGGGAAGAAAAAAATGAAAAATGAAAAATCATTTTTGTTGTGATATATAGTATTTTGATAATTGCTCAGTAGGTCCCTACAATTTTCAACATATTTAAAAAAACCATCCCAAATGAATCTTCTTATAATTACATAATTATCTCTAACCTAAAGTTTAGACTGCCTAACTTAAGAATTTGTGTTTGTGAAAAGAACAAAGGTTAAACAACAAATTTGAAGAAAAACCGATAAAATTTTAGAATTACATTAATCGGGTCATAAATTTATAACTACTGCACATTGCAAAAGAAAATTTTAACATTGCAACTAAGGGGCTGTTTGGTTTGGGGGAATCATAATGGGGAAAGGGAATAAAGCATAATGAATCTCTCACTTAATGTTTGGTTAGTATTTTTATTCATTCCCTTTCCCTTTTTACGGTTTGGGATTCTCCCAATTCGGTGAATCATGATTCTCTACTCTCACCCTGAGATTCTGATTCCCCTTGTTTAGTTTCCAAACAGTAAAAACTATTTTACTAATATATATTTTTACTCTTAAACATTCCAACTTCTTAAACAGTGAAGATTCTTGGAAAAATATGTAGTATGTTTACTGTTATTTAAGATTTTAGTCTCGTACAAAAATAAATTTAGTAGAACATTAATCATATATATGTATTGCTATATTTTAAGAAAATAAATAAATTAAATAGTATTGCTATAGTTCAACTTAAATTTATTATGTACAAAGAAATTTAATAACACTAATGAAAAATAGTATCATAATTTTTTTGAGTTGTATATTAGTTGAATATTACTAAAACTATAGTTTCTTATAAACTAAAATTTAATAATAAATAATGTTATTTCAGAATATATACTATAATTTATTATCAAAATAAAAATTATAATATTTTGATTATTATTTCAATAAAATATTGTGATATTATTTTTCAAGTTGCATATAAGTCGAATTTAAATAAAACTATAAGACCATTTTTGAGTTAAAAATCATATTATTATTTAACTTTATAGTTTGAAGAATAGTTGTATTATTTTATAATAAATATACTATTTTTATATAAATAATATTATTTTATAATATAAATAGTAATAAATTAAGTAGTAATAATTTAAATAAATTAAAGTTAAAAAATTAATATCATACATAATAAAAAATAATATAATAAATTTAGCTTTTTAGTTGTATATGGGTCGAATGTTAATAAAATTAATAGTAATATTATTTTTATAAAAACTAATATTATTTCATAATTTATACTATAAATAATAATTCATATATTTTATTTTAATTTATTATTTTATTATATAAATAATTTAAGTTATTATTAGTTCCCTATTGTTAATGAGTTTTCAAAATGCAGTGTAATGTACAAAGGGAATGAAAGAGAACTTGATTCATTATACATTGTTGAACCAAACAGTTTGAAAAATCTAGTATCATTCATTTTCTTTCTTTTCCTTTCCCTTTCATGATTCCATTCCCTTTCCCCTTCTTGAACCAAACAGTCAATGTTGATAATTGATTAATTTAAATCAACTTAACTATTAGTTGAAGTCAACAAAAGAAGTAAATGATTTTGAAAGTTAAGTCAAAATATAATTTTGCTTAGAGCAGCTGCGCTCATCTCATGATTTTTTTTAAAAAAATTTTGGCGGAAAGATTGAATTTTGAATTTCAGCACCGGTTTTATTACACAGGCACCGATTTTTTAAGATTGGATTAGTTTCTATTAACGGAAATACTGAACCAACGCTTAATGAGGATGACGAGTAAGAAGGAAACAAACATGCGAGAATTACAAAAAAAACATTGTCGAATATTGGAAAGGCGGATGGCTAGGATGGACATGACACCGTTGGTTTTCAATGAAATGGGCAGGTGTTTGTCGGAACAACGTGCAAAGTGGTCAAGTTTAGTGGGCAAAGTCGGTCATACTCGAGTCAACATCCGTTACTGTACTTGGCATGATGTGACAAAGGAATACAAAGCCACCCTATGGATGGAATGCATGGTACCTCTTCCCAGCTATATATTTGTTTGTTCTAATCCAATAATTCTAATTTAAGTTCATGTTGAAAATGATCGTTTCTAACTATTGTTTAGACATCACAATAAATAGATACCCTTTGATATCGATGCCACGGACATGAACGTGTTAAGAAAGTGAGCCATGAATATGTTATCAAACAGTTGGCAAGAGCAAAAGTACACCCTTTCTAGAGATTTCATTTTCTCAAATAGAAAAGGGGATCGCCCAAGGATAATTTACATACATATTCAACCGGAGAGTTAGGAGATCCACAAAAGAAGAATGTTAGAGAATGAAAAAAAATTAGTCCACTTCAAATCTAAATGGTTTAGATTTAGATTATATCGGTGTTGATGATCAATTGCTTTTTTCTTTTCTCGTAGGGTACGAGTTGATAGAAAATGTGCAATGAAAAGTTGAACATAACTCTGCATCACAAGGGTCGTGGAGGCTATGGATTGGTGGCACTCGAGTTGGTGAGAGAAAAAATTAGAACAAGATGTTCTACAGGTAGCTCAAAGGGAAATGTCCGAGGATGAGGCTAGGGCTTCTATTGTTCTGATTAATGATGAGAAAATTGATTGGTGTGATCTTTTTGTCAATGCACAGAAAAACAAGAAAGGAGGGTTTGACAAAGAGGAGGAAACTGAACTTGTAGAAAAAGTGGTACGTGCTATATTACCTTCTATTATTATGTTGCATATTTTTTCTTCCACGTATTTTTCTCACTAATGCTGAGGTATTAATTATCTTCGCTGCTTTAGGTATGCTAGGCTAAACTAAAACATGATCAAATGGAGGGGTAAATTTATTCCCACCGGTAAGCACGACATCTTATGTTAGACAACTGGAAAAAAAATCACCCGGGACGCGCAAGAAGGGTTTGTGCTTTCGTGATACAGAAGGAGACTTTTGGAAATGCCCGTTCTTATAAGAGGCCTAAGCCATCGAGAATGTACTTGTTGCAAAAGGAAGCAATTCTCATAGACAAATGATTACATCAACGAGATATTTTGATTCGAAACTTAGTCAAGCACACTGGTCTTGCTGTGCCACAAAATCTCGACAATCTTAACAGTGACTGGGAGTCCTCGTCGAGAGTCTCCCACCACTCACGGGGCGACATTGAAGTGAACAAAAGAGTATTACAATCGGGACCCATAATTGATACATTTCTGAACAAGACAATCCGGTCATCGCCAAAAAAGGTACGGATCCTAATTAACATTAAATAACATTTCATTTTTTTCAATGCGAACAAAATATTTTTTCTCACATGTAGGGTTCTCAAGTGTGGGATCTTTACGTAGAGGTTGGTAAAAATAGTCCACCGCTACATGTAGCTGATGGTATATTTTATGAGTCTATGAGACAATATCACTCCAAACCTATAGGGGATGGAATTGCAAGGGTGTCCATGGAGAAACCGTTTGTGCACAATGCAATTTTGCATATTCCCGACGGAGATTACAAGAGGGTGGGTCCGGCCTAAGGAATGTTTCTTCTTTATCCTTGGTGTTTTTTTTATTTTTATCCTGAGAAGGATGGTCATTTGAAGTTAAACCCCCCGACAACCACAAAACCTATTGTAGCGGTGAGTAAAAACAACCCACAAACGACAATAACAAGATAGGAGATGCCTCACAGCCTTTTGTCAAGGTATAGTCCAACTGGATCTCGGCACACCAACGTAACTCAACATACACTTTCTCCATAAATGACTGTATTTTTGGAAGAAAACGAGACAATATTGCCTTATGGAGCAACTTTGAAGATTTGTGTAAGTGTGACCAAGTGAACCAAATAATCATGTCCCTATTTCTAATATAAGTGTGAGTTTCATTTTCAATATTTATCTTCTTCGTGGAATATTTATACAAGTTTATAACTAACATTCTATATTTATGTGTAAGGTGCATGTATTACTTTGCTAACCAAAAAAAGAGGGTTGGGTAGACTATTTGTGTCTATTGATGACGCAAGGGATTGGATGTTCGAAGCAAGAGCGGATAGAATACATACTCAAATGCATATCTCGGAAGGATAAAATTTCTTCATCACACCATACATTGAGAAGTAATGATTGATATTTCTATACTACTATTCATAAACATGCATACTTACATATTCATGCATACTAATATAAATGTTGGATGTAGGGATCATTAGAGATTGATTTTCATTGCTCCGGACGACAAGCGTGTGTATTGGATGGATCTATTGCATTTCAACCTTCCAAAGAATTTGTAGATATTTTGGATAGTGCATTTAAGGAGTCTAACCATCACAATGACTTACACGTAGTCGAAATCAAAGTTCGAATTAGTAGAGTTTTCAAATACATAATTACTTAAATTAATTTTTTAACAACTTATATTCATGCACATATTTAATACACGAAGCAGGTAAAATCATAGGAGTGTGGGTAGTACGTGATGTTATACGTGGTGGAGTGTGTTAAAGATGTCTGATTGGACTACCCATTAATTGATAAGGTATGAAGTGCATAAAATTTATTTTTGGCTTATTTAATTAGAAACGAGTAACTTACTCAAACTAATATAATATATTTTCATGTGCATAGATGTGTCCAAAGGTATACAAGCCATCTTCATAGGATGACATCAATGTGGCAAGACATCTAGTAAATGTCCGTTCCGCAACTCTTGGAAGATCAAACATGGTATTATGAAAAATATGTTAACAACAGTTAAACATATTTTGCGGAATCGAATTGTGCAATTTTCTATTCCTATTTATAGATAGCTGCTTGATTAGCATCGTCTATAGATTATTGTGAAACTACTATCATGTTCTGTAGTGTTAGATACTTATGAACTATAGGTGTTATGTGCGGAATAGAATCTACATGATTTATATTCCAATGTATAGATAACTGCTAATGTAGCGATGTCTATAAATTTTTGTAAACACATACCTTGTATTCAAAATTTGTTGAAAACAGTAATGGTGATTTGAGGCTATTTTAGGTCGGATTTGGCAAAGATTTATTTATTTTGCAATTACAGTGGACACTAGTTACGAATTCGGAAGTGTCCGTCCCAAAATCCAAAAGGCACGAATCCAAATTCCCAAATTCGGAAGTGATGATCCAAAAGTCATTACAAACTCGTAAGTGATATTACGTAAATAACGAATTCTAGGCCAAAAACCAGGTTTGGAATGGAAAAGGGACCTAATGAAGGAACCATTACATCGCATCCGACCCTAGTTCAGGTACCGGAATCTGTGCTATCTTTCGATTTCGGAAGTGACATTTATTCCTGATGGAACCAATTGTTTTCTGAGCTCGGAAGTTAAAATAGACAAATAACAAAATGTACAGCATAAACCAGGTTATGAACGGAAACTGGACCAGATTGATTAACCTAGGCATGTACCCCGCAACCAGTTCAGGTTCCGGAACATTATGTACTTTTTGAGTTCAGAAGTAATAACCACAGTCGAGAGAATCACAACCTTTCCAAACTCGAGAGTTGCTTAAAGGAGGTTCCATCAGGTGATGGAAGGTGAATTTAACCGCCTTTGATGGTGGAGTTTAAAGGCGATTATTAGAACTGTCTTTGATTTGGGAGGATCAAAGGCACTCCCAGAGAAGGCAGCTAAGTTCAAAATAACCACCTTTAATAGACCTTTCCTCCACTTATGTCTCCTAACAAACCTGTTGTAGAAGCATTGTTCGGAGGACGTGTATTCGCACCACTGCTTGATAGCATTTGTCGGTGTATCCTAGTCCTCTCGAAATCCAAGGTAATGCAAATGTACTTATCTATACTAGTCTCTGTCGTAGTTTTGGTCAAAGACTATATGCAAATGTGTAACCTCTCTTTAATATCATTTCAAGATCCAAGATAATTCGATTCCATACAACAAGCATATTCCGGGTATTTGACATTATGATTATCTCGAAGATCCAGAGTAACTCTAATGCATTTTCATTAAGGTTAAGAGATATCATAGTTATCTGAAGAATGGTAGAACTACTTATAGAAATAACTATCAAACAATTTATTTATTCTTTTGTGAAACAATTTGTTTCTTTATATGATGGTTAATGAATTAATTAAGGGCATCTAAAAAAACAGACATTCAGCTGAAACCTCTACAATTTCGCTGTCAGATGTTTGTTCACAAATAATACTACTTCTTGTTTCAAAATCGGAACTACGTTTTCTCAATGCATGTTAATTTTTCGAATTGAAAATAGAAACAAGAAATGGAGTATAAAATTATATCCGATTCAATTCCCGATATCGTAACATTTGACCGTCCGACAGTATTCCGGCCTCAGTTCCAGAATTGGAAATGTCAGTAAGCTGTTACTCAACTTCTGGTATCAACAGTATTCCAGATTCAGTTCCGATAGTGAAAGAAACTAGATGCCCTCATAAACTTGTCTGTTCTGGGAGCACCGTTTTTTATTCTAAAATTATAGATCGAGCAACATGTTCTACATCTCTTCCAATCAGGAAAGGTTACATGACGATTAAAAGATAAACACCTACAACGATTTAAAGCGTTGTGGCTAAATATTTCCACGGCGATTCCAACACCACCATCCAACGTCATGCATGATGCGTAGCGGTACTCGGTAAAATGGACAAACATCACCATCCAAAACTTTCACCATCATAAACAACTCCCTGCACTAGTGATTACTCCCTTCGTCTCGGGAGTAATGATCTTTTTTGCTTTTTCACGATGTTCAATGATAATGTTTGACCTTTAATATCTCTAACTATATATACTCCCTCTGTCTCAGTTCAACCTACACACTTTTTGGTCAACTTTCTCATATCATGTTTGACCAACGATAACTTTATTTATATATAATAATTGTGTATTAAAATTTGATGTTCAGAAAATACATCATGCGAAAATACAATGATATCCCGCATAATATATTTGTATCTATATATTGGTTATAATTTATGGTCAAATGTGTCTTGAGTACGTTGACCAAAAAGTGTGCAGTTTGAATTGGGACAGAGGGAGTACCAATTTTACATAAAAATTGATATTTAGAAAATATATGTTAAGATGAATTATACAATATCTCACATGATATATTTATTATATATAGATTAATTTATATTTATGGTCAAAATTTATCAAATTTAAC
>JAULKJ010197123.1:0-14159 GCA_032355405.1 Rubia balearica
GGTTGTGTTGATGATGATACCAAGTTAGTTTAACTTAAATTGGATAGTATTTATCGATTAATCCCGCGGGAAAAGACACGTTGTCTACGGAAAAACCAAAACAAAACCCTGTAAAAGGAATTTAAAATAGAGACTTTCCTTCCAATTTTGTTATCCATACTCGCCACTATCGAGTTCAGTTCCTGTCCTAATGCTCCGCCGCCGCTACCGCTCATGTGTCGCTGCCTCCTGCAAGGATTTCTACAAATACCACTTTACCGCTACTACTGCTTTTGGTTTCAAAGTCTACTTGGCAAGTTGGGCATTCGAGATCTTCATGCTCCAACTTGAGAAGGAGTGTAGGAGATATTTTATGATATTTTCGACATATTTTGTCTTATTTTCTGTGAATATCCTTTAAGGAAATATGAAATAGTGTAACGAATATTTATATATAGTAGAAGTTAATAGGGAATAGTTATAGGTGTTAGTTTCTTTATAGAATGAGTTTCCTTGCAGGTTAGATAAGATGGTAATTTCATATTTTGTTTCTATTATAGTTTAGACTGTAGCCCTATATATTGTAATGCTCATGATGAATAAGATGTGTCATTCATGTGATATCAATGCACCATTAATAAAATCTTTTATATTTTATCATAATGAAAGTTGAATAGAATAATGAGAATAACTGTGGTCTACCCTATTAACAATATATAATTAGTAGTTAAGGGTACATTAGTCTTTTCATACGGCATAATTTCCTTTTTTGTTCGTCCCAGAAAAAATAACATAATTTAAATATTACCCAAAATAGTAAAGAGCACTTTGACAGTACAATTTGTATGTACATGACATACTCAATCCAAGCTCCATAAAGCAGAGCGTCCAAAGTGGTAGTTTCACGAGAACATCTCACGAGCTGAGCAATTATGGAATAGTAGAAAGCCACAAATTCCACATCATCTACTGGATAACGATCCAAGAGAATGGAATGCAAGAATTGCACCACGATTACATGATTGAAACCCTATAAATAAAGACAGAAAACACCAGTCACTACTAGAAACAACACTTTTTACCTCAGTTATTCATGAATTTTTACCTTGCCTTTTAAAAACCAAGGTAAAAAGAGGAGCAGCAAAAAGTACTCCCTCCGTCCTAGCAGTAAAAGCCTATTTGCTTTTTCACGGTATTCAATGATCATGTTTGACCATTAATATCTCTAACTACATATACCAATTTTGCATAAAAAATGATATTTACAAAATACATGTTAAGATTAATTCAACAATATCTCACATGATATATTTATTATTATATATTAATTTATATTTATGGTCAAAATTTATCAAATTTGACTTTGAAAAAGTAAATATGTCATTACTTGTGGGACAGAGGGAGTATGTTTTTTACCTCGCTTCGGAACCGAGGTAAGAAGTACTTTTTATCGTGAGTTTTTATTTATTTTAACCAAGGTCAAAAGTCAACCAATACCGGGTCCGAGGTGATGCCGACGTCGATTAATTGTGGATTGTGGCCGTTGTTTGCTTGTAGCTGATGTCGATTAAGAAAAAAATGAAATCTAGCCAATGTTGATGAGACCTTAGACGATACGACATGTACTCAGAATGTACCCTACGTCGAATTTGGCCATTTGGGCTAGGGGTGATCCGAACGTCGCCGCTTTGTCCTAGGCGATGTCGGTCACGCACTTTGTTTCAACCGATGCCATCTAAGAGTAGGCGATGTTGGTTGTGTTTTTTGCTAATAGTTTGTATTTGTGCGAGCCATAGGACCAGCATTGGTTTCCCTGTTCGGTCAACCGATATGTAATCGACACTTGTGCGATGTCGGTTGTTTCTATATTTTTAATATTTATTTATTTATTTCAATAAATGATTTATTTATATTAAAATAATTTATAATTGTAAAACTGTAATTCGAATGTCAATAATTGTTATAACTAAAAATGTAAATATTATACAATAAATGTTTAGTTAAACTAATAAATTCATCTATGCCTCAATTTCCCATTGGCGTATTCTGCGTTTAACACGATGAGGTCATCGGTGGCTTCCAATAGTTCAAAGAAAACCATGCCCCATGTTGTTAGGCCATTGTCCTCTTCAAACTGTCCCCATCCCTTTGGAGACAAAGACTTGATCTTTCCGACAGGAGTACTTCATGTGCCACTCTCGATCATTGCACCGTAGAACAACTGGGACCCTTCTCACTTGCACATGTGCTACCATGTCACGAGGGATGTACTATAAGTAAAACAAAAGTTATTAACAGCTACGGAATGAGTAACGAAACTGAAAGTGTCAAGTAAAATTACCAAAGTAGGAATAGCACCAAAGTGTTGCTTTGACGTAATGCATATGAAACAAGGATTAATGGAGTGGATCTCATTATCCTCTTCGATAACGAGAAGATCTTCCTGGCTACCAGATCCCTTAATATTGTTTGCCATTTTCCCCTAAAGTTATTGCAACTAAATCAAAAAATCACATTATTATTAGTTGAAATAATTGGACTTAAAAATACTGGTTAGCATGGATTTCACAAGAGTGATCGATATTGGTCATTCATCGGCTAAACCGATATCGAAACTGAAGCTAAAGCGACGTCCATTGACAGATACACATACATAATGGTGCTTAGTACCAATATCGGCTCTATATCGATACATTGAGGAGAAAATAACTTTTTAATGAAAAAATCTAGTAATTTCATTCAACAAACACTAAGACTATGGAAAGAGAGAATTGCAACTCACTAATTCAACATTAAAAAACTACAAACTACATGAACAGGCAAAACCAACATGTGGATAACACAAAATTCACATAGATCAACCAACAAAATGCAATGAATAATAATGCCCTTTTGAATATGTGAAGAAGAAATTAAAAAAAAACATTACAAGGAATTTGAAGAGAAACACATAATTTGAGAGGTTTGGTCATGGAAGGTTAGGTTTTTCGACAGGAGAGATTGGTGGGAAGCTCCAAAATTTGAACATTTCAGAAGTCGTAAAAAAACGACGCCATTTTTGCCAGCTTAGTAAAATCCGTCATGCTCAACCGATATTGGCAGTGTATCGCTTCGATCGATACCAAGGACAAAATGTAACTAACATTGGTTAAACCTAGAAATGGGCCAAAAAAATAATTGGCCCACAAAAATAGAAAACAATTTCAATCAGCCCAAAATTTGAATTAAATAATGATTTATCCCTAATCGGTTAGAGATAATTATCCACAATGATTAAAAAGACTATATTATGAGTTGTATATAGTTAAAAAATGCATATATGGCCGATATATACTTGTCCGTTGATCTTTGACCTGTATAAGTCCTTCGATTCACATATAAACAATATATGGTTGACTGCTGACATTTAACATTGAAATTAAAGTTATATGTAAACATAAAGCAGATACATGCTTGACCTTTGACCTTTCACATGTATAAATTTAGTTAATAGTCCTTAAATGCACAAACGAACAGTATATACTTGACTGTTGACAATTAATAGTGAAACCAATGTTATATGTACCCATACGGCCGGTACATGCTTGACTGTTGACCTGTAGAACATAATTAAAAGTCCTTCGATGCATATACGAACAACATATGCTTGACTGTTGACGTTTAATAGTAAAATCAAAGTTATATTTAAACATACGATTGGTACATGCTTGACCTTTGACGTGTATAACCTTAGTTAATAGACCTTAAATGCACAAATGAACAATATATGCTTGACTGTTGACGTTTAATAGTGAATGTGAAACCAAAGTTATATGTACAGATATGGAAGGTACATGCTTGATCATTGACCTTTGACCTTTTCACGGCCAACTATAGTTCTAAGTATTTATATTGGCATTTGAGCGGGATATGGTTGATTGATAATGGGTGGAAGTCAAATTCTTGTAGTAGGTCAAAATATACACATTTGACTGATATATATATACATATATAAGTGTGACCTTTGACCTTCTAAAGTCAAACACTAAGTTATTCTATGCCTATACATGTCTAGTCAGTGGTCTACTTGAACTGGATAAACGCCGAACCATAGGTTTTACTTATCGAATATTGACATTCGACTTGCTACCAATGGAATAAGTCGATATCGACTTCGCATAGGTATGCATTCGATTAGAAATTATTACCTAGAGGCAACATTTGTATCGTTTATTCATCGTCTTAACCAATGTGAAATAGTCGACATATAGAAGAAATCATTTGTAAAACTAATAGACGGTGTATGCTATCACGCAGTCAAAGATCGGTATTCTTTAATAACATGTTACTGATATTGGTAACAAATCGGTTACGATTTGTTTGCTTTTAACTACCAAGAATTAATTTTGACTAGGTATCGGCTATATGTCGGATTAAGTCATTTTGAAGAAATCGATCGGTAGGTGACGCCAATCGTTATACATAAATTTATATCTGAACTAACCGACGAATATGTGGCATCCGTTTTAACCGATCTGTAGATAACATCGATTTTTTAAAATAATTTTATATCTTCATTAATTTTGTATATTCATTAACCAACAATGGTCCAAGTGTTCCTAAAAAAATTGCAAATGATCCTTCATTTCTATCGAACCTTAATTGAACTTTGAACGAGCCATCTTCTACCATTCACCCATATTTTGATAACCATCGAATTCAACCTTTCAGCAAGTATTCCCCCACAAAACACACTTCTAAACCCTTCACCGGCGAACCTAGAGTACCGTCGCTGCTCACCGACCAAGCCATCGTCCAGTTTGTCAACAAGTTAGCAATTTTTGCCGCTCCTAGTCCGACATATCGCCGAAGTCAACCTTTCTGTGGAATACAAAGCATCAAGGAGCAACCCACAATTGACTTTGACCTCAATTTCTAATTCACGAATTACCTAGCCCGTCCCTAGCCGACATTAGTTCTTCCCTCCGCAAACAGGTACATTCATTTCTTTCATTCTATTTTTTGCTTCATAAATGTGATGATTCTTCTCATTGTGATTGTTATTGTGATTGTGATTGTGATTTAGCGATTAGTATTTAGCCTTTGTGATTTAGGGTTTAGCATAGTGATTTATGGTTTACCTATTGTGATTCAGGGTTATCGACTGTCATTTAGGAATTAGCAATTGTGATTTAGGGTTTACCGATTGTGATTTTGGATTGTGATTTAGGGTTTACCGATTGTGATTTAGGGTTTACTGATTGTGATTTTGGATTGTGATTTAGGGTTTATGTTCTTGGCTTTTTATTTAAGGATTGTTATTTAGGGTTTAAGCTTTTGGATTATGGTTTAGGAATGTGATTTTGGATTGTGATTTAGGTTTTGGGGTTTTGGTTTGTTTGTTGATGTATGTTTGATTTATATATTTTAAATGTTAGATGTCAGATGTGTTAAATGTTAAATGTCAATATATTCATTGATAAAATCTGTGATTTCGTTTGAGTTTGCAAATGTTGTTGGTTTTTATCTTGCGTTGATTGTGTATTTTTTAATAATTGTGCAGGCATATGGTGTGAACCAAGACCTGCTGCTACTGCCCTCATGATGAGCCGGACAAGTTTCCACTGGAGGAAAAGGTTCTTATGATTGTGGTTCCCACACCACATCTAGAACAGGATTAGGCTGGCCCTTCCCAGCCGCCGAAGAAGAAGGCGAAGAAGGCCCTAGCCCCGAGGCCTGAATTTGACCAATCGTTGTTGATTATGCATAATAATGAACAAAGATACTAGTGAATGAGGGATATGCCCATCAAAGATATCTGGGTCATGAAGGTGGCTAGGGTGGTGCCCCAGTACCTTGATTACTTTCTGGAGACATTCAAGGTTTTAGAAATGTTCGAACTCTTCTGCCTCGACCACGTAGCCTATAGAGATGAGGTGATCCGTTTCTACTCCAACTTCAATGCCTCGGAGAATGGAGACTTCGTGATAAAGGTCAATAAGAAGAGAGTAATTGTGAGTTTCGAGACCATCAACAAGGAGAACGGGTGCGTGACTCGGAATGACACCCCAGGTTTCCGCCACCATTACTTCAAGGATAGCTGGCCGAGGGACAATAACAGCCCCAACTTCCTGTATCCAAAACCCTTGGTTTCCAAATACTTCCGCATCAAGGAGGTTAAGCTAGATGACCCCAGGGGGCTGAGGATAGGGAAGCTAGGCATGCAGAAGCATATAGTGTATGAGCTTATTGTGAGGAACTTAATATCGCTTTGTCATCCTACCGAGTGCACCATCAACGACTTGATGTTGTCATTCCATGTGGCCTAAGGTCAACACATCGATCCTGGTTACACCATCGTGAATGATATGGAGATGGTGGTGGCGAGCAAGAAGAGCATGAAGCTGCCGTATGGAAACTTGATCACCAAGCTGCTACAGGAAAATGAGATCCTTTGGAAGTCTACGGACCTAGTGCGTCAGAAGTACTACAACATGACGTACTACGCATAAGCATTGCATGGGAACGGGAAATGCTTGGCCTTGTGAAAGTATCTGCCACCGACAGTTTTAGCAGCCAGCGGGTAGCCAGTAGCCAACGAAGAAGACCCGATGTACGTATACTCTTCCATTGCTTTAATTTCCATTTCTTTTTAAATTTTATATGATTTCTAATATCATTTACTAAAATTATACACTAACTCGATTGTTATAATGTGTAGCTTTGCCGTCGAGGATGATGTGGGGCTAGATCCTAGATAAGATCCTGGACATAAAGGACGTTTGCGATCACCTACAACACAACCTAGACAAGGTCATGACGCACATGGAAGTTGTTGAAACTAGGGATGAGTCACACTCCACTGCTAGTGAGGATTTACTCTATAAAGCATCAGCCCTTCGATCCACCTAACCAGTAAGAGGGTGAGGATGAGGATCAAGACGAGTCGAGGGGACCTGATGATCAGAAGGTGTCGTCTTAGGCTGATTAGGGTGGTGGCTCGGAAGATGCTCGGAAGGATGAGGATGAATAAAATTATTTTCATTATGGATATTTTGGGATGCTAGACATTAATTTCTATTTTTGATGTTAAACTTATTTTTCTACGTTAATTTCTATCTTTGATTTTGGTGGCTATAAGATTTATATTATGCACTATGCTACGCTTCTCCAATTCTATCTTTTTGAGCAAAGTTCATTTTTAACCACTATGTTTTGGTCGAAAGTGCAGAAATGATGTTGTAAAATTTGAAAGTGCAAAAATAACTCTGGATTTGGTTGAACAAAATGTCAATGGCTACACTGGCCTGAAATTGTCAAAATGACCATTTTACCCTTTTGTTAAAAAATCAAAAAATCAAAAATACTAAAAGATAATAATACCCTCTCTTCTTTCATTCCTTTTTTTTCTTTTTTACATTTCTCTTTTCTTTCTTTGTTTCTTTCTCAATCCTAGCCTAGCCCGCCTTTTTCATTTTTCTTCAAACGATATTTCACCACCATTGCTTGTCCGTGGAAAGGGCATTATCGATAGGGCCTGGCTTGTCTGTGGAGAGGTTGCCATCGAGCTTGCTGGAAGGATTTCTTGCTCGGAGAGGATGAGCTCAGGCAGTGGTATTATTGCGAGAATGAAGATGGGGGCCCTTCAATAGTGTCACCATCGCAGATTGGCGAGCGAGGCAGATTGATGGTGGATTGGCGCTAGAACGAGGCGGAGTTCCAATGAGATAAAAAAAAGTTGAATAAATGCTCTGGTGATGGGCCAATGAGCTCAAAACAAAGAAGAAAGTGTTTTGCTGCCACCTCTTGAAACAATATACTATGCACTTTCCATATTGGCAGAGTACTGTTCGAATTGGAGCTATCGGAGGGGGGAGTGGTGGCGCGAGAAGGGGATTTACAGAGGTGGTGAAGCAGGATCTGCGCAGCAGCGGAGAGCCAGTGGTGCGGCGGTGGGGCGTTGGTGGTGCAGTGGCAGAGATGGTTGTGGAGATTGTGGCAGGTTTGAAGATGAAGAAGAATAACCTAGGATATCATTGTCGTTAAATTCTTTTAATTTTTTTTACACACACGCAGGAGGGAATTCTCTGTTTCACTGCGGAGATTTATACACTCTCACTATGTATACTTCCCGATCCAAAATTTTAGCCTAATCGGCGAGCTTATCTGAGCTGAGCCTCCGATGGGGAAATCGGGCAAGAAAAAAGGACCAATGAAGGCACCAGTCAAGCAATCAGATAAAGTAGTACAGTCCAAGGGGGAGGAGAAAATAGGGATGGAAAAGAGATCTTTGGAGGATGAATTTTGTTCAAAAAGTGTACAACCGGCGAGATCTGTTGAAGCGAGATCAATTCAGCTAGGGCTTCCCGACTCAACTGGGATCTCAACCCAGAAAAGGCCACTAAAAAGCAAGTTACCAAAGGATAAGGAGATGGAAAACGCAGTAGTGACAGGGAAAAGACTTTCATGGGGAGAAAGGATGGAGGAGGAGGCTGAGAAGAAGTGGAGTATGTTGTTTAAAGACGAGCAAACAGAGGTAAAGTATTATGAAACAGTGAAAGTAGGGGAAATTGAATTGGAGAAATTACGGAAGATGATATGGAGAAAGGCTCTAAACAATGGGAATCGAGTATAACTTGTAGAATTCTGGGTTCAAATCCCCCATTCAAAGTAATGGAAGATTTCTGCTACGAATCTGGGGACAAAAACTGTTGAAAATCTGGCAGCTCTATAAAGGTATGTTCCTAGTGAAACTGAGTTCTAAAGCCTGTAGAGATGAACTTGTTGATATAGGTATGCTAATGTGGCAAACCTGTGGTCTCAGGATATTGATCAGAAAGAACCTGAAATTGTCCCTGTGTGGATTAGGCTTCCAGATTTAACACTGAAATACTGGAAACCTAAAACTATAAGCAAGATAGTCATCTCTTTAGGTAAGCCAATCTGTTTAGATAAGGCTACTATGGAAAAAGAAAGACTAGCTCATGCAAGAGTGAAGCTGGAAATGAAAATCTCTGATTTTGTACCTGATAAAGTCAGTTTTATAAATGAGAAAAAAGTAATAGCAGAGCAGGTGGTAAACTTTGAATGGTGTCCTGTGAAATTCCCACACTGTAACATGTATGGTCATCAAGGGGAAAACTGCAGGAAGAAGGAAAACAAAGCAGCTGAGAAAAAGCAGCAGCAGGTACAAGCCTATGTTCCAATTAAAATCAGGAATGATGGGGAAAAAAAGCACAGAATTGCAGGTAGGTACTCCGAATACTGAGAAGTTGTTTCAAGTGGTGGAGGGGAAAAAATTAAGTTGTCCTCAGATGCAAGAGGTTGAGAGTAGTTGCATCAAAGACAAACCCCCAGATGGTTATTAATGTAATAGTATGGAATGTGAGAGGAATAAATAAAGTGGAGAAACACAGTATGGTTAGAAGATTCTGTCTATATAACCAGGCTGGGATTCTTGCAATGTTAGAACAAAAATACAAAAAGAGAAAGAAGTGAAGATATGGAAGAAAATAGGGCTGGGATGGAGGCTAATTTCTAATGGTGATATGGAAAAGGGAGGAAGGATTTACTGGCTTGGAGGGAGGATTATTATGATTTGCAAGTAAAAAATACTGGTGAGCAGTGGATGGTTATCAACTGTACTCAGAGAAGTTGTGGAACTCAGTTTCAATGTACTTTTGTCTATGGCTATAATGTCGGGGAGAAAAGGAAGGAGTTATGGGATTATCTGAAGAACAATGACAGAAAGGAAGAATGGTTAGTAATAGGGGACTTCAATTCCCCCCTAACCCCAGTTGACAGAATGGGTAGGAACATAGTTGATGAGGATGAAGCAGCTGACTTTCATTAGGTGGTTGAGGTTCTAGAGCTGGATGAGATTAAAAAAATGGAAGCTCAATACACATGGAGTAACAGAAGAAGTGGAGATGGTAGAATTATGAGCAGAATAGACAAAGGTCTAGTAAACAAAAAATGGATAGAGGAAATGCAAAGTGCAATATGTGATGTGAAAAATGAACTGATGTCAGACCACTTGCCATCGGTAATCAGTTTCACTGAAGAGAGAAGTTCTAAACAGAAAACTTTTAGATATTTCAACACGTTGGCAAATTCAGAACTGTTTAAAGGGATAGTTGTGGGGGTTTGAAGGACTTGGCTGAAGTTCTGCATAGGCTAGAAAAGCCACTGAAGAAGCTGAACAAAAAAGAATTTGACAGCATTGGGGAACAGGCTGAAAGCGCTCAGGAAGTGTGGAAGAGAGCTCAAAGCAACTTGAATGAAAAACCAGACTCAAAATAGCTGCAAGAGGTTGAATATGAAGTAGAAAAGTGGCTGACAAACTAAGAGAGGCTAAGTACAATTTCCTTCAACAGAAAGCAAAAATAGAATGGTTAAACGATGGAGACAGGCCAACCAATTTGTTCTAGGGTTCTCTGAAAATGAGACAGTACTAGAATCACATAGTGGCAGTGAAAGTGGGAGATCAAATGATTACAAATTAGGAACTGGTGGAGTCTGAGTTTGTCAAGCATTTCAAAAACCAGCTGAGAATAGAGAGAAGAATAATAAACCTTGATCCTGATATAGTATCCTATGTAGCAGTTTTAGGCATTGAAAAGCAAGTTGAGCTGATAAAACCTGTTACAGATGAAGAAATATGGGCTGCAATGAGAGGGATTCACTCAAATAAGAGTCCGGGGATAGATAGCTACTCAAGCTGTTTTTTCAAAGATACATGGGAGATGGTTGGCAAGGATGTGATTAGAGCCATCAGAGGGTTTTTCAAAGGAGAGCAAATCCCAGGTACATTTAAGAATGCAGTTCTTACTTTAATTCCAAAAGTAGAACAACCACAGAAACTAGTGGATTATAAGCCTATAGCTTGCTGTTCAGTTATTTACAAAACAATAACAAAAGTTTTGTGTAATAGACTGAAAGAGGTATTGCCTGAAATCATCACAAACAACCAATGTGCTTTTGTGAAAGGGAGGTTGATAGCCCATAATCTGTTGTTAGCACAAGAATTTCTTCATAGGTATAATGTGGAGAAGATGAATCCTAGCTGTGTAGCCCAAATAGACATAAGCAAATCTTTTGACGGCTTAAAATGGAGCTTCATTTTAAAATGGTTATCTGAACTAAAATTTCCCAGCCAAATCATTGATTGGATCAGGAGAAGTACAATGGTGTTTGATATTTGTCTGAATATAATGGACACGTATCTGAAAGCTTTACAGTAAATATGGGAGTGAAGCAAGGGGATCCACTATCCCCCTCTGCTATTTGTGATTGGAATGGAGTACTTAACCAGATTGTTGTGCAGGGAGTATAATCCTGGAAAGATAGACTACCATCAGAGATGCAAAAAAGCCAAAATTCACTCACTTCTTTTTGCTGATGATCTTTTGTTGTTCAGTGGTGCTAATAGGAAATCCATGGAGTGCATCAAGAAAGTCTTGATTGATTTCATGCAGGTTATAGGTCTATCAATCAATGAAAAGAAATAAAAAAAATCTTCTTTTCAAAAATGGAGGAAGGGGTGAAAGATGGACTTGCTAAGCTGCTGAATATCATAAGAGGGAACCTGCCAATGACCTACCTTGGACTTCCAGTATCATCAATCAAATGGAGCAAACTTGATTGTGAGATTATGGTGGATAATATAAGAGCAAGGATAAATGGATGGTCATCCAGAAACCTCACCTATGCAGGAAAACTTCAACTCATAAATGGAGTTTTGCTTAGCATTTCAGGATACTGGGCTAATGTGATGAAAAATACCCGAAGCTAAACATAAAAGAATAGTACAAATCTTCTCAAGCTATTTGTGGGGTAGAGAAGAGGGTCAGATTCCACAGTTCATAACTCATTGAGGGAGATGAAAAAAGAAGTGTGGAATCTGATCCGAATGAGGGAAAATTTGGTTGTGATGAAATTGATCTCAGGGCTATATAGCATTTGGCAGGAAAGGAACAGAGCTGTGTTTAAAGGTGAATTTTTGAATGCATTAACATTAGCTTTTCAGGTAACCTCAGAGGTGAAATGGAGAGAGGAAAGGGAGTTGAAGGAAAGGTGAAATGAAGAACTGGATGAATTGGAATTTTGATAGAATAGAAACTGAAATTTACATAGAAAAAAGAGGTTGTAATAGGTTGGGAGAGATAGATCTAAATTTTGTAAGTTTTGGGGCTTAATTGAAATATACAAAAGTTCACCAATTTTTTGTTTATTTTAAGAATAGGGGTATTTTTGTCTTTTCACAAATAGTCAATGTTGGAATTCGTTCGGTCAATGCTAGAGTAGGAAGAAAGTGGCAAGTGACATTTTACTCTCAAAGAAATAGGCAATCATGCCATACTAAATTGATGGTCAAAGCTTCCTCCCTGGGATCAACCTGAAGACATTTAGAAAATGCATATAGGAATAACACAGCAAAATGTTATTAGTTAGAGGGTCTTAGTTTGAACAATCCGATTCAAATCCTAATTAAGATAACTTAACTGGCATGCCCAATTCAGCCTATAACCTCTGAAAATTTTATTAATAAAGAAAGATTTTAGAAATAATAACCAGATTATCAGTTGATAACCCTAGTAAATTTAATGAGAGCGGGGTAATAGTAATATCGCCTGAATAGCATTCCCATAAATAAAATATAAGAACTCATAACATATACAATAAATACTTTGTTAGATCGAATCTTAGATTCATACAAAAACGAAGGATTACAACGAAATTCCTTGCTTAATATACAAAAATTCACCTAGGAAGAATTACAAATGGCTATCTGCAAACCTATATTTATTTAAAACTCAAGCAGTAATCACTAGTACGGCCATAGTGGCTCCAAGGAGGGAAGTTCCTCTGTCACTACGCTTATTAAGCGAGGTAAGAGCAAAAGCAAGAATTAGTGATCGCTCGCTCCGCCAGTACATCTACTCCACCCCCAAGGCACGGTAAAGCAAACACATGAAAGAACTCATTCTTCACGAGTCTGTCAAGCGAGAAGCCTGTCTTTTTCCTCTGGTTTGGCCACCGCGAGTCTGGATATTTCCCTCAGGTTTTTCCCTTCAGTCCCCCACGAACTTGGTCCACACAAGTGAAGGATCTGTATCCACTTCCTTCTTCATAGTTAGTTTGCAGTCCCATTCAAAGATACTATCGAAAATCACAGAATAAATCATTAGATAAGCTAAAATTCGAAAGCCAAAATCAATACCCCAAAGACTAAAAAACTCACAGTAAGCATCAAGATTTTCAGGACATTCTTCAAAGGATAAAATCCAAACTTGCCCCACCACCAACAGGAGTAATCCTTCCGACTTATACACACATGACGGTGAGATCTCCAACCCAAATCCAGGATAGTTCCAGCATCCCCGTCACCATACCTAGTAAACCCATGCATCTCAGAACATCACAAACCACCGTGACCGTAGGAAATCAACGCGAGCGGAATGCTAAGACTACCGGTGGCTAGACCAAAAGAAAAAGGTGGGTTACTCGATTGGCGAACTCGTGATGGAAGAGTGATTTCAGAGTTCGCTCAACAGAGTTATGAGGTGGAGAAAATGACCTTCTGAAACTCTTAGCAACTATCTGCCAGTATTCCCGCTCTACTTGATGAGAATAATGGTGTCCCTTTTATTGAGGCACATCATTTTTTTGTTTATAATTGGTTATTTAAAATAACGTGAATAATCTTCTAAAATATAAATATTATCAAATTTTAGAAACCAATTACGTAAAACTTCTACTAAAGAAAAATTGTCAAACTTATTATAAATATTCAAAGTTACACCACTTTTGATCCATGTTCTCCTTAAATAATGTTGCTGTAAATAAGGAAAATCTGCAATTTTCAAAGATGATAACCAATTGGCTTGATGATGTAACAAGTATTGAGTAATTTAAATGTGATTGGCACACCCGCCGCAAATCACACGCTGTCTTCAGAAAATTGAACAAGCGAAAACTAAGTTAATCCAGAAGCTAGACCGAAGTGAATCAAAAACAAATCTACGGCATTTGGAGGAATACACAAATTTCTTTCTTTTGAAATAGTCTTCCGAAGTGGTCAATTAAGAAGTCAATGACACTGATCCATGAAAAGACAGTTGAATCATCAATGCGTTCATACTTCTACATAATTCATATGCTCCACACCCCCCCCCCCCTACTCACGGGCACATCTGGAG
>JAULKJ010197338.1:0-14157 GCA_032355405.1 Rubia balearica
ATCTCACATGATGATATTAGAGTCTATATACTAATTGAAATTTATGGTCAAACATGGTCTGAGAAAGTTGACCAAAAGTGTGCAGCTTGAACTGGGACAGAGGGAGTATCATTCACCACAACAATTTGTTATTCAATGTTCAAAATGCTTGTTGATGAATTTTTTACTTTGCTTTCATGTTCTTCTCACATAATTTGATCTCCCGATCCACAAAATCTATAAAAGTCGCGAAAATTGTTTGTAGATTTAAAAAAATGATTCAATTTGGTAGTGTCGAATCATGAACTTGATTATTTGTTGATCGGCGTTGTTCATCTCATTTTACGTTCCTGATAGAAAATTTTGAGCATTAGATTTTGAAAGTTTTGGAGTGATGGATTGAAGAGTTTCTGATCAGTTGAAACTCTAAAGAAGATTTGGAAGTGTGTTTTTTGGTTTGCGCCTCCTTCAACCGCGAGTTTCTTTCCTTCTTTTCGTTTTGCATGTTAGTCCTTCTATTTTTCTTGCATTTTTGTTTGGCACTGAGAAAAAAGTATTTATAACATGACCCTCCAAAAATGGATTGCCTTTTGTCTTAAATTATAGTAAGTCCCTGGTCTTACTGTAAGACGGTCTCTTAGGAGATGTATTCGTACTCTAAACTGGTACACATGTCACTCATTACCTTATTAAGTTCGACAACCAATGTACTATAGCTCTCTTTTTTGTTCAATTTTAATTTAAAGTCTGACCATCATATGTCGACACATGGGTAGATACATACTAGATGGAACACTTTAAATTCAAATTTTACCCATCACTATTCATTGTGTAAATTAAACACCGATACAAGTCACATGTGTTTCAATTTTAAGCTCAATGGTGCCTACAAATGCCCTCCATCTCACAAGATACAGTTTTAACTAAAGAAAAAAAAAGATTATTAACTTAAAAGTTTTAATAAGAAATTTGAGGTTTTAAACTTGCCTTAATGTTATAGCTTAGCTTAGGGCCCACTTTTCAGCTGATAAAACAAGCTTAGATGTAACCTTCAAAAGTTTAGTTGGGTTCTGTCGCTCTATGTAAGGTGATTTGGGAAAGAGGGAGAATTAGTAAGAACTAAGAAGGAAAACTAACTCATAATCAGTAGCTCATCTAAACTTCTTCCAAACATTTCACAGCCATGTTTGAATTGACAGGAGAATATTGCAAGAAAAAAGGTGACATCTAAGCTATGCAACAGAGTGAACAGTCATCTTCCTTAAAGCCAGAAAAATGAACTTAATCAGAATGAAGGCTTTCCTGGTTGTGTTTGAAGATACAACTGGCAAAAAGTCAACTTTGAGAAAAGTGAATTTTATCTAGGTAAGAGGGCTACTCTGGCTAAGACTAGGCAAGTTAGAGAGATATTAGGGATTAAACAAGGCTCCTTCCCCTTCAAATACCTAGGGTGTCCCATTTTTAAAGGAAAAACTTTAAATGCTCACTTCCAACCCCTTATAGAAATGGTTGACAGGAGACTGCAAAATTGGAAGAACATGTGGCTAACCACAGGAGGGAAATTGACCTTAATTAAATCATGCATTTACTCAATTCCTCAGCACATATGGAGTGTTATGGAGCCAACTGCAGCAGTGGTTAAAACTCTAGAAAACATGATGTCCAAATTTTTCTGGGGTGAGACTGATCTTGGCCCTAAAAAATATATAGGAGATGGAGAAACCTGTGTTTCCCCTTTGAGCAGAATGGTCTTTCCTTCATATCTATCCCCACAATAATCAGAGCTTGTTCTCTTAAATTATGGTGGAAATTTCAGTTAGGCAATGCCCCATGGTCTCAATTTCTATGGTCTCTTTCCCCTCCAGCTAGAAAATCCCAAAACTGGAAAAGGATTTTGTCAGTTAACTCAATAGCCGAGAGGAATACTAGGGTCATTATAGGCAATGGTAAATGTAATTTTTGGTCCTCAAAATGGACAGGCAGGGGTCCACTGATTGATATTTGTGACCAAGAAATTACTAACATACCATTAGATTGTACAGTTAACGATTTCGTCTTGAATAAAGTGAATTTATCTTGTAAAATTTATCCTTTGCTTCATCCTGAAATTTGTTTTCTTTTACAGGAAACTCAGATAAGGGAAGAGAGAGCTGACAGGCTTATATGGTTACCTGATGCATCAGGCAATTTCTCATTCAAATCAGCTTACAAGCTACTTCAACCAAATAGAGGTACCTCTGAAACCCTTGGCAAACTCTGGTTTCCTAGAGCTCAAAAGAAAATTTCCATTTTCATGTGGAAACTTTTAAATGCTTTCCTTCCTTTTGCTGATGTCCTTTGAGTTATGGGTTTTCACACACCTTCAAAATGCTTGTTTTGTGATAACTCTGATGGCATTCAACATTTATTCAATGATTGTCCATTTGCTATCCTTATCTGGTCTGAAGTGCATAGGATTATAAGGATAGCTCCACCTCAGTTTTCATCTCTCTGGAACAAGCTTTCACATTATTTCACCCATCCAGCTAGAACAAAACTGCAAACTAGCCTTTTTAAATTATTGCCTATGATTGCCTACTAGTTTTTGTGGAAAGCAAGGTGTGCTAAAATGTTTGAAAATATAAACCCTAATGTTGATCTTACTATAAGACAGATTAAGGAGTATATTTTCAACTCCTTTTAAGCAAAACCTTTGCACACATTTGTGGAGAAGGTATATTGTTGATAGAGTCTGGCTTATTACCTAAATGGTCAAGACTACCTAGACCTCATATATCTATTGTCAAATGGAATAAACCAGTAATAGGTTTTAAACTAAATGTGAATGCTTCTTGGAAACCTGATAAATGTACTGGTTTAGGACCGGTTCTAAGAGATGGAAATGGTAGGGTTATTTCTCTGGCTAGTTATAGGACTTAGGCTGCAGTGTTTTGGAAGCTGAGATATTAGCTATCAAATATGGAAGCCCTCTCACACAGTCCTTAACTTTAAACTGTGTTATTGAGTCAGATAGCTTACAAGCTATTTCAGCTATTAATGATCCATACAAAGCTCCTTGGCCACTTTTTAATTTATGTTTTGATACCAAATTGAGCCTTAGGGATATACAAATAGTGCATACACTCAGACAAGGCAATGTTGTATCTGATGTACTAGCCAACAATGCCACACATAACATCCAAAATGGTCAAATCAATACTGATTCAATTCCAAATGAAATAAATGGTTTCATTAGGTTGGATGCTGTTGGATTACCATCCATCAGAATTTCTGATTAGAGTCGGATGCTATAGATTTCTGCTATATCTGCACATTTGTAGGCTCATTCAGATCCTGAAGAAGACATCATTGAAGACTGTGTTAAGTTGAAGACTAATGTTGGAAGGCAAGGAACAGACTCAATGGTTGCAGTGAAAAGGGAATGGAAATTTATCATCTAGAACGTTAACCTGAGAGCAGGGCCAGAAGATTTCTATATCTGTTTGAAGCAACTATCACAGGTCAACCTACTGAACAACACCCCCACACTACATTCCTGGTGCTTCCTATTTTTGTTAATATAACAGGCATGGAAAAATCTAGTTTCTCTGTTCATAGGACAGATTTGTGTTTCGACTTGTCAATTCGCTAACATGTCTAATGATAGGAAAATTTAGATTATTTTGTTTCTTGTCAGCCATATGGAATGATTATTCTTTTGAGAGCAATACCTATTTTGCTCTATAGGGTGAGCCTCATGGAGCCTATTTGTTCAATTCTGTAACATACTGAGCCTCATAGGTCTATTTGTGTTTGTTTTTTTTATGCTCTGGGGAAGCTAAAAAAAACTCCCCCTACCTTCAACTTGGAGAATTGAAAATACATATATACACACACACATACCGCCATACTAAAAAAAACATAATAATCACAATTTTTAAGAGTATTGGCATGTGCACGTTTGAATGCTACGGTCTCGTGCTACCACTTCTCCTAGATCTTGTGATCACAACCTGCTTTAAGGTACATACAAGCCTCCAAGTTGAAGGTGTTTCTTTCAATTCTCTTGTTCAGACTCTTCAAAGTTTGCAGAAGAAATGTCACCCTCTTTTGTATGAGAATAACTGGGAAAGCTCCAAACAGATACATAATTTTCATCATCTACACAGGAAAATTGTTACGATGAAGTTAACATAACTGGAGCATAGTTATGTTTAGGTGATTCACTCTATCTTTCCCAACTCAAGTTTCAGGATATTGGTAGGGTTTCAGTTATTTTCTATTTCAGGATCCAGTCTAAAAGCATATGCCCACCATTGAGTGCATTTTCTAGTTAAGCTTAGTCTGCTTAGTGCAAACAGGACAACAAAGTAACAATCTATTGTAGCAATAATAGAGCGAGTACAAGGAATGCTAATACACATTTATATCCTTTCTTGTTCTTTGATATGCCTGGGTACTGGGAGAAAATAATGGAGCATCGAAGAAGGAAATGGGCACACATCACTGAATAGAACGCAAGTACATATGACTTCAGGGAGCCACAATTTTACTTTCGTGATGGAGTATGAAGATTTACCTCTGAGGATAACATCATCACTAGAATCATCCACATCTGCATATCTTCGATGTCCAGAAGATGAAGCAGCCATTGGGTAAAATGGATGAAAGGTATATCAAAACTCCACACCAGCATGGTATGAGAGCTTGCTTCACGCAAACCTGGTGTATAGAGACTTAAAGACCATCATTTATTGGAGGGGGGAACCCGAGTTAAGCCTGGTCAGTTGAACACAACTATGTCCTAAACTAGTGGGAGGTCGTCTCCGTACCTCTCAAAGATATAATTTTTATGCCACTATTGTTTACTAACTACAACTAAGTAGCTACTGGAAAGTCCGGATCATCCACAGAGACAAAGGATATTTTCAAGTGTTTGCTCATAAAATAGTAAATACTACGCTAGATATATAGTAATACATATATATAAGAACATAAAGAGAGGGGTTTTTGGTTTGGTTTTTCTAAGTTAAAATTTTTAAGACAAGTTAAACTAACAAAGCATACAATAACTGAAATAGGATTAAGTAGAATTACGGAGTTTTGGGGGCAACTGACTTACACTTCCAAAACTTCTATCTATCATTGAACATATAACCTATTTAACACTTTTACTACTTGTTGTGAAGATAAATCTTCCATTCTTCTTTGATAGTAGTTTACTAGAGTGAATTCTACATCTCTAGCTAAAGCTCACTAGTGACCCCTTTAGTCGTCTAATGCCTAAAGGTATCTCATTAACGACATTAAGCTCAAAGAATCAACAAGTTTGGTAACACTTATAAACACTATACCATGTCCAAGCATTGAACCAATTCATGCATTTACACAAGATTAGCCAAGAATGTTCAACGCTCTTTAACTTCTCTCATTTGCTACACAAATAAACATGACGAAGAATTTGACAAAACCACATTTACCTAGCACTCATCAAATCACCAAAAACATTAGAAGCCCTAAATCATGCTTTTGTATTTCATATCAAAGAGGGAAGAATTAATTACTTTCTTCAAACCCTAACAAAATATCATACAAGCATTTATATACTCAAACTTCCAATATCATAAATGAATTCAACAACCCATTTCAACAATATAAATACACAATAGATAAAGCATTAAATAGCTTATAAACAAGTCTCAAGACATGGGTTTGGAAACCAAGTCGATTTCTCCCAAAGTTATGTTTAGCTACTACTAATCATACTAATTAACGAAAGCAATTCAAACATTGAATCAAAGTAGAACAAAGATGAAAAGAGAGGAAACCTAGGGTTTTTTGCAGAAATAATCGGGAAGAAAAGAGTTGGGAAGAAGAGAAAAAGTAATGAGTTTTTATATTACAATAATCCCAAAAAGAAAATCTGAGCAGGTGGCCGTCGCGACTCGCGATAGTCAGAGTACTCTACCCTCAAGTGATTTAATCTCTTGTTCTTCATGTAGTCTTCTCTTCTTCCTTTCTCTGGTTCTTCAAAAGTCTTTATAGTCTTCAAAATGGAGTTTTCAAGGTTTTCAAATCTTCAACAATTATCTCGTCTCACGGAATTCTTTTTACAAGTGACAAAAGCGATAAACTTGCTCTAAACTCAAATAATAGGAATTCAAGGTAAAATGAAGTATTCAAAACATAAAAGTTTACCAAAATGAGTACAAAATATCCTAAAATAACTATGTAAAATGGACACACCAACCTCCTAGACGTGGCTGTTTCCCACTGGCTCTTGGCACGCTGGGGAAATGAGCCCACCCTTCTTAGCTTTTGGAAAAAAAGACTAGGCGTGTTAATCACGCGGCACTAGCTTTGAAGTATAACTTCCCCTTTTGTCTTTCTCAAGCGTTTTGCGCCGCTACTTTACCCGGCTCAACCTTCCCGCCGAGAAGGTTTCATCTGGGTTGTAGAGTTGCTCGAATTTTGTCCAACAAAAGGTATGATTGTATGTAGAGATGAGAGAAAAGAAAAGAATTTAGAATGTTACGCAAAGGACCCCGAGACAGGGACGGATTTAATTTTAATTTTGATCGAAGATCAAAATTTGATATAATCTGAACATGAAAATGAAAGCTTGCCTGTAAGAGTTCCAGACTGTAAACTGGAAAAGGAAGATGGAAGAGACGACGGAGTGGGGTACCAAGGAGTGGTAATTTATTAACCATGCGGGCCCCATCGTAATTTCAAATTCAAAAACGAGTTTCAATTATTTTATTTTTTTGATAGGGAGTTTCAATTATCTAAGGAATGGGCCAACAGCACAAGTTTAGACCCAAGGATGTTCAATCGGTCGGTTTGTCAGTTAGACGGTTAATTTGTTTCGATTTCTACCGATTTATAAAATTTTATAAGGAATCGAATAACCGATCGATAATGTTGTTGGTTTACAGATTTGGTTAGTATCAGTTCCGGTTGATATTTCGGTTATTATCGATTTTCATATATATTATTCATTTAAAATATAAATACATATTAATCTTGATTAGTAGTTAGAGCCGTAAAATTTAGAATATAAGGTAAAAAATTTAGAATTTGGATAATTGTGTTGCATAGGAGTTGAATAATTTTTTGAATTAATATTAAAATTGTATCCCATCAATTATTATCTGTGTTGGGCACAATTATAAGTTACATCGACTTTTTTTTGCATAATTATTTCCTTTGGGCATAATTATTATTTAAAGATGAGTTCGTTTCTTGAAAGATGGTCTTTCCATAACTTATAGAAAGACCAAGGTTTAAACTATAAATTAGAAGAAATCAAGATAAAAAATTTTGGTTGCATTAATCGGGTCATAAACTTATAACTACTAAATGTTGCAAAATAAAATTTTAACATTGCAACTAAAACCTTTAACTTTCTATAATTATAATTCAACCCCGTCTTTTCATATGCCTATGGAAAGACGGTTTTTTCCAAAATTTTGCCTTTAAAGATATATGGGTTAATAATATAGAATTTAAAGAATAGTTAATTTGGGTTGGTAATTTAAAATTTTCTTTTAGGGTTTGTGATCAAAGGCCAAAGTTTAATGAATTAATTTTTGGGGTTGAAATTAATTAATTAATTATTCTACTATAAAATCTTTTACCGATTACCAAATAATAAAACCGATAAAGAAACCGAATAGCCGACATAACCGGATAACCATAACCAATATTAACTGATTAACCAATTAACCAGTAAACCAAATTAAATGCCGGTTCGGTTTTGACCAGTTATTAGTTTTCCAGTTTTTTTTAACACCCATAGTCTTTAATACTCCACGCGTCCCTCTGTTTATTTCTTACAACAATAAAATATCATTTTTTTAAATTCATTAAAATAACATAAAATAAATTTTGAACAAAAAATATATTTCATTAATTTTTTTTTACATTAAAAAATTTACCAAAACTGGAAGTAAGACAATAACATAGGGGCGCCAAATAATATAGGTATGACACAAATAAAGGGATACTATTTTTTTGTATTCAACTAAAACATTTAGTTTAATTTTTTTAAGGAAGAGGAAGAGTTAGTTTTCTAATTTTTAATATATTTTCTTTGAGAAATTGAAAAGTTTGTTAGTGACCAATATCTCTATGTATGTTAAACCTTCAAATAGGCTATAATTTTAAAATTATAGGCCATTTCTAAAGCTAAAAACTTTCAAAAAGTTGTACAAATATTATTTCTATTTTTCCTTTTATTTTAAAAAATATATCTTATTTGGTACAAATACAAAAAGTTAAGGAGGATAAAGAGCAACCAACAAGAGGGTACCTGTATGTCCTGGTTAGAAAGAAGGCAAACAAAATACATATACATATACAGAGAACAGAATCAGAATGTGATAGTATGGGCTTAAATATTGAAGGAAAAAAAAGGAAGAAAGAGATACAACTTTTCAGGTGCAGGAATAAATGAATTGCATCAAACAAAAGCCCCGAGATGAATGTTAATATAGCTGCCTGGAATGTAAGAGGCATGAATAAATCTGAGAAGCACAATGTGATCAAGGGCTTTTGCTTAAGAAACCATATTGGGATTCTTGGATGAATAGAGATAAAAATACAAAAAAAGAGAAGGAGAAAGAAATCTGGCTGTAGATTGGATTGGGTTGGAAACTTATTACCAATAGTGAGGTGGTAAGAGGAGGCAGAATCTGGTTGGCCTGGAGAGAAGACTACTATGATCTGAAAACTATCAGCAAAGCAGAGTACTGGATTAATGTGCATTGCATGAAGAAAAATAGTGGGAGAAAGTTTTACTGCACTGTTTTATATGGACAGAACAAGGGGGAAGAAAGAAAGAAATTATGGAGTTACTTGGAAGGGCTAGATCGGAGGAAGGAAGCCTGGGTTATATTGGGAGAATTTAACTCCCCTTTAACACCAGAGGACAGAATAGGGGGGAAACTGTGGATGAGCTGGAAACTGTTGATTTTAAGGAGACTATGGAAGATCTGAAGTTAGAGGAAATTAAAACTATTGGCCCATACTACACCTGGTGCAACAGAAGAAGAGGAGATGAACAAATCATGAGCAAAATAGATAAGGGACTTATTAGCAGAATCTGGATGGAAGAACTAGGTAAAGTAATATGTGAAGTGAAGACTGAGCTGATATCAGACCATATGCCTCTGATCCTAAGGTTCACGAAAGATGATGAACAAAGGAAAAAAATGTTCAAGTACTTCAACATGTATTCTAAATCTACCCTATTCAAAGGAGTTTTAAAGGGGGTACGGAAGTTAAAGGAGGTAAAAAACATGGAGGACTTGGCTGTAACCTTAAAGAGGCTGGAGAAACCATTGTATAAGTTGAACAAAATGAAGTTTGGTAGTATTGGGGAAAAGACATAACTAGCCATGGAGAAATGAAGGAAAGTCGTAACAGTGCTGAATAAAAATCCTGATTCGAGGACTCTCCAAGACCAGGAAAATTCAGCAAGGAAAGAAGCTGAGAGTTTAAAGGAAGCAGAATATAGCTACTTACATCTGAAGGCAAAATTGGAGCGATTAAAAGAAGGGGACATACCAACCAAACTTTTCTTTGCCTCCTTGAGAAAGAGGCAATATCAAAATCATATTGTAGCAGTCAAGACGGATGATCAATTGATATTGGATCTGAAAAGGGCAGAAGAGGAGTTTATCAATCACTTCAAGAAGCAGTTGGGGGTTGAAGTGCAAACAAAGAAGATTGATCCAGAAGTGGTCAAATATGGAGCAGTGTTAAATCTGGGAAGACAGGCAGAGTTGATAAAGGCAGTAAGCAGTGAAGAGATCCTGAAAGTAGTAAGGATCATTCATTCTAACAACAGCCCAGGGATGGATGGGTTTTCAAGCAAATTCTTTAAGGACAGCTGGGATGTTGTGGGAGAAGATGTCATAACTGCAATCAAGGGCTTCTTCATGGGTTATCAAATTCCAGGTATATTTAAAGATGCAGTAGTTACTTTGAAACCTAAAGTACAACAACCTCAAGCTCCAGTTGATTATAGGCCATTATCTTACTCCTCTGTTATATATAAATCTATTACAAAGATATTGTGCAATAGACAGAAGAATATACTTCCTGAGATCATTAGTATAAATCAATGTGCATTTGTGAAAAAGCGGTTCATAGCCCACAACATCCTACTAGCCTCAAGAGCTGATGCATAGATATAATGTATTGGGGATAAAACCTAGCTATGTTGCCTAGGTAGATATCATTAAAGCGTTTGATAGCTTGAATTGGGATTTTATTTTGAAATGGCTGATAGAATTGAGGTTTCCTAGAAAATTTGTTGACTGGATTAAAGCTAGAATAATGGAGTTTGGAATATGCTTAAACTTAAATGGTAGAGTTTCTGAAAGATTTCATGCTAGAAGAGGAGTGAAGCAAGGAGATCCAATTCCCCCCTTGATATTTGTAATTTGCATGGAATACTTGACAAGAATGTTGAACAAAGAATATGGAATGGGTTATATAGATTACCATCAGAGGTGCAAGAAAGCAGTTGTACACTCTCTGTTGTTTGCAGAATATCAGTTGGTGTTCAGTGCGGTAAACAGGAAGTCATTAGCAGGCATAAGGAGAATTCTGGCTTATTTTACAGGAGTAACTAGCTTGGCAATCAATGAAGGAAAATCAAAAGTTTTATTTTCAAAAATGGATGGAGGGGGGTTAAGGAGGGACTGGCACTAGTTCTGGGTATTATGCAAGGGAAACTACCAATGACTTACCTGGGACTTCTAGTTTCATCAGTGAAATGGAATAAAACAGACTGTGAAATGATGATTGAAAGACTAAGGGAGAAAATCAGGAGCTGGTCAGCAAAAAATGTTTGCTGTAGGAAAGCTTCAATCGATCAATGAAGTTTTACTAAGTATAACTGGATACTGGTCAAACGTGATGAAAGTACCTGAAAAATACACAAAAAGATAGTCCAAATATGTACAACCTATCCGTGGGGCAGAGAAGAAGGGGGAGAGGGTTTACTGCAGTTACCTGGGAATCACTATGCAGAGGAAAAAAGAAAGAAGGCCTGGGATTGAGAGATCCTTCAGTGTGGAACAGAGCAGCACTTTGTAAATACCTTTGGGACCTGGCTCAGAAGAAAGATGTTTTGTGGGGGAAAATAGGTGCAAGAATACTATTTGAAGGGAGAAATTATAGAGAGCTACAAAATCTCTACCACTCAAAGCTGGCCCTGGAGAGTATTGATGAGGATCAGAAATGGATTCTTCCCAAAGCTGAAAAACTGTGTGAATAGTAAAGGAGAATTGAAAATAGGAGCAATATAAGAGATGATGATGGGAGGACAAGAAGTTAAGTATAAAAGAAAATTAGTTTGGTGTAAACTGATTTTACCAAAGCAGAAATTCTTTGTATGGATGCTGTTAAATGGCAAGCTGGCCACTACTAATAGACTGCAGTCTTTTAAAGTATTATCTGGGTAGCATAACTGTGTGATGTGTCAAGGAGTGCGGGACCAACCCAACATTTGTTCTCTGAATGTGACTATGCAAAGGAATTGATGTCAATGATGCAGGCCCTTTGTTGCAGAAATTTGAGAGATGAAGAAAAAACTGATGGTTTTGATGAGGAGGAAAGAGGATAAACAGGTGATGCTGATGATTGCTAGATACTAAAATATCTGGCAGGAAAGAAAAAAAGGGTTTTCAAAGGGACAGAGCTAAATGAAGGTACATTTGCCCATCAAATATGCACAAAGATAGAATGGAGGAGTAGTGGATAGTAAATGTGATAGAAGGGTGGCTCTAGATGTAATATTATGCTTTGTTTTGGGTTTGACTTGTAGTTAGGTAGAAAAGATAATGTATTAGATTGAGGGCAACAATATGAATTTTTGTAAGTTTTGGGGTTAATTCAATACACAAGATGTTTACCAAAAAAATAAATAAAAACATATATGATTAAATATTTAAATTAAACATTCTTGTACATGAAAAAAATACTAGATTTATTACCGTTTTATTTAGACATTTTTGTACATGAGACTATTTATGTACATAATGTTGTATGATTATAATTATGCAAAATTTCGTTATAAATATACATTTTTATTATATTTTTCTTATCCTTTCATAAAAATAACTGTTCTCCTCATATTTTTTAAAATACTTTTTTTTCTGAGTAACTTAGAGTTGTTCTAGAGTAATACTAGATTTATTACTGTTTGTATTTAGACATTTTTGTACATGAGACTATTTATGTATATAATGTTGTGTGAGTATAATTAAGCAAAATTTCATTATAAATATACATTTTTATTATATTTTTCTTATCCTTTCATAAAAATTGATTTTTCTGCTCATATATTTTAAAATACCTTTATGAATTTGTGATTCAGGCATATATGGATTAACAGAGGTTTCAAAAGTCAACATTGATTAGTTCTACACAGTCTTGAAAAATTAAATTATGGCTCGAAATTGTGTAACCTTATTATCCATTTCTAAAAAAACATGATTTATGTTATTCCTACCTAAATACATAAATATGAAATATATTATCTTTTTGGAAAAATGTTGGTAAGCGCTAGTACATGTTCTAAAGTAATTCAGAGTTGATTACCTAAAAGTAAGAAAGTCAAATCGGAAAGAATTACGGATGAGTTCTTGTGCCCAATTGCTGATAATTATTCCTTTACAGACTAGGAAAATACAATGAGGGTGTATAAGGTAGCATCATATTTGAGGGGATTTCAATTTGGAGTTACTAGTAAAGTTTTTACATTTTGCACTTAGGCCCCTCCAAGAAAGTTGGAGTTGTCGGATCACAAAATTGGCGGCATCAAAGTGTAAATAAATATTAAAAAAATTCCAACTTTGCGATTTGGGCATATATGGATGAACAGAAGGGCCAAGAAAGTCAACATAGATTACTTCTACACGGTTTTGGAAAATTACACTATGGCCCAAGATTTTTTTACCTATTATCAATTGGTCAAAAAAACATTATTTATGTTATTTCTTCATATATATAAATATATTTTCTTTTTGAAGAAATGTCAAAAACCGCTAGTACATGTTCTAGAGTAATCTAGAGTTGATTATCTAGAAGTTAGAAAGTGAAATCGAAAAGGATTACGGATTTGTTCTTGTGCTCGATTGTTCATAATTATTCCTTTATGGACGAGGAAAATACAATGAGGGTGTATAGGGTAGCATCATGTTTGAGCATATTTCAATTTGGAGTTACGAGTAAAGTTTTTACCTTTGCCCTTAGGTCCCTCCAAGAAAGTTGGAGTTGTCCGATCACAAAATTTGCGACACCAAAGTGTAAATAAATATTAAAAAATTTCAACTTTGCAATTTGGGCATATATGGTTGTACAGAAGGGCCACGAAAGTCAACATAGATTACTTCTACATAGTTTTGGAAAATTACACCATGAGCAAAGATTTTGTTACCTTTTATCCATTGCTCAAAAAAATATTATTTATGTTATTTCTACTTAAATATATAAATATATTATCTCTTTGAAGAAGTGTCGGAAACCGGTAGTACATGTTCTAGAGTAATTTAGTGTTGATTACCTAGAAGTTAAAAAGTGAAATCGAAAAGGATTACTGATATGTTCTTGTGCCTGATTGTTCATAATTATTCCTTTACGGACTAGGAAAATACAACAAGGGTTTGTAGGGAAGAATCATGTTTGAGGGGATTTCAATTTAGAGTTATGAGTAAAGTTTTTACCTTTTGCACTTATGTCCCTCCATGAAAGTTGGAGTTGTCCGATCACAAAATTTGCGACGAAAAATGCAAATAAATATTTAAAAAATTACAAATTTGCAATTTGGGCATATATGGATGAACAGAAGGACCATGAAAGTCAACATCGATTAATTCTACACAGTCTTGGAAAATTACAATCTGGCACAAAATTATCTTACCTTATTATCCATTGCTGAAAAATACATGATTTTTGTTATTACTTCCTAAATATATAAATATTAACTATACAATTTTTTGATAAAATGTTATAAAGTACTATTACATGTTCTAGAGTACTTTAGTGTTGATTAATTAGAGCTAAGAAAGTGAAATCAGAAAGAATTATGGATATGTTCTTCTGCCAGATTATTGATAACTTTTCCGTTAAAAACTTGGAAAATACAATGAGAGTGTAAAGGGTAGCATTACGTTTGAGCGGATT
>JAULKJ010197551.1:0-14155 GCA_032355405.1 Rubia balearica
TTTCATTTTTAAGGAGGTTTTAAATCGATAAAAAGTGGTTCCGCCTTTAATGAAAATCGATTAAAGGTGGTTCTATTGTAAAACCGATTTTATTGGTATTAAGGAATAGAATCTTATGTGAATATTACTTTTATTTAAAATTGATTCCTTTTTCTTTCTGAATAGGTCTTTTGTACCTCTATACATTTTAACCCGGATCATGAATACAATCACAACATTACACCCTTATTTTCTACATGGTATCAGAGCCTAAATTCCTGAAACCTCTGAAATCCTAAACCCAAATTCACTACTCCCTAAGAATTGAACCCGATTGATCCATTGGATTCAATGCCCTTGGGCAATACAAGGAAAAAATCAAATTAAGAGAGAAGGGTTAGTCTCTTTCTCTCTCTACCTACTTTTAGGAAAATTAGGAGAATAAAACTAAGATTGGCCAAAAATGAAACCCTAGTATACATAGGCTCCTATATATAGTAGTAGGAATTAGGCCTTAAGAGAGGCCCAAAATGGGCAACCTAGACTCTGGCTACTGTCTAGCGCGGGTCATGCTATAACACACGGCCTGTGTCATGACCTGTGTAGTATAACATGAGTCGCCGACTGGGTGCTGATCTCCAGCCTTTCTGAATGCATGGTCATGCGTATCTCCATAGGCCACGGGTAAGGAACACTTTCTGAATGGTTGAACGGCAAAAGGCTGTGTATATCCTTGCGGGTCACCAGCTGGAATCTCAATTTCACCTTCTGAATAATGTGGACCGGGTAGAACATTTTGGGACGCCGGCTGTGAGTTAAGTTATAGGAAATTGATGGCACGAGTGTGAAATTCTCCGCGGCTAGTCTTCACATCTTAAACTTGGGTTTGCACGGGCCATGCAATATGGCACGACCCCTGCCTATACTTAGCCGCATGAGGATTTCTTTCAAAGCATGGGTCATGCTGTTCTATGAGGCCCGTGCCAAAGATTTTTTGCACCATCCTCTTTGGATGGCACAACCTGTGTAGTATTACACGGACGTGATAGTTCTTCATTTGTCGATCTTTGACTCCTTTCTCCTCTTGGTTTGGTTCAATATACTACCATGTTTTGATTCATGGTCTTCTGTCTACTATCATTCCTACGAATTGCCTTCTACTATCTACTATCACCCTTGCGAATGGCTTTCTACAATCTACACTAAAGTGCTCACGAGCAACCTATCAATAAGCTCACAAAATGGAATCTAGGTGCTCCTGAAGACATAGTGTGCATTAGGTCTAATAAGTCTACAAAACTAAGGATTTAGAAAAGAAAACCAACAATGGCTATCCAAACCCCTTGTAATGTAAAACCTACTAAACCTAACAACCAACCAAAACATAATTTTAAAAAATGCGCTAAATGAATTTATTAACGCATGCTTTACAGTGCAGATCTGCATTCATCCCCTAAGGTGTTGTCTTCTATTCCTACTCTTGATTTTAGCACAAATAATACTTCTGCTCCTTGCTCTGTTTGTCATAGAGCAAAGCAGACTAGAAATAGTTTTCCTTTGAGTTTTTTTCAAATGCTAGTTCTTTGTTTGATTTGATACATTGTGATGTTTGAGGGCCTTATAGCTCACCATCTTCTAGTGATTCATTTTATTTCTTAACTATAGTAGATGACTATTCCCAAGCTGTTTGGGTTTATTTATTTGTGGCTAAGTCTGATATAGTTCTAGATTTATAGAATTTTGTGTTTTGATCAAGAATTAGTTTAGTCGCACTATTCGAGGTGCCCGTGCTTATAATGGTACAAAATTTCTACCTTTGTGATCCTTCTTTGCTGAATCTGGCATCATTTTTTAGACTTTCATGGTTGATACACCATAGAAGAATGGTTGTGTAGAGCGCAAGCATCGTCATTTGTTAAATATCGTTCGTGCTTTGCGTTTTCAAGCTACTATGCCTGTTGAGTTTTGGGGAGAATGTGTTCTCACTATTGCATTTTTTATTGACAGGACACCGACAAAGCAACTCAACAAACACACACCATTTGAGTTACTTTATGGACACACTCCGAACTACAACCTTTTACGCTTCTTTTGGTATGCATTCTAGATTTCTGGGTGCAGTAACTTCTAATGCAGATCCTGCCACTTATTTTAAGGCGTCAAAGCATGCTCATTTGAGTGATATTATGGCTGATGAGATTAATGACCTTAAGCATAATGAGACTTGTATTATAGTTTCTCTTCCTCCAGATAACATTTCAATTAGATGTAAATGGGTTTACCGTACCAAGTTTAGATCTGATGGTACCATTTAACGTCACAAAGCTCATCTGGTAATTCTAGGAAATCATTAGATTAAGGGAACTAACTATACTGAGATGTTTGCTCCTTTTGCAAAGATGATTTCAATTCGTTCATTTCTGATATTACAGTCATTCGTGGTTGGGAACTTCATCAGATAGACGTACATAATGCTTTTCTACATGGTGATTTTCACATAGAGGTTTTTATGCAACTTTCTCCAGGCTATCATGCATCTCCTGGCCTCGTTTCTCAACTTCATAAATCTCTTTACGGTTTGCGACAAGCTCTTCACAACTGGTTTGCCAAGTTGGCTTAGGCTTCACGTGTTTTTGGGTTACTCTCTTTACTTTTACTTTCATGGTTTGGTTTCCTTGCACCTGCTCGTCTATGTGAATGACTTGGTGATTCCTGTTAATTCTTCATCGCTAATCTCTGAATTCAATTAATACTTAAGCTCTTGTTTTTACATGAAAGATCTTGGTGCACTAAAGTATTTCTTGGGTATAGAGATTGCTAGAAGATCGGATGGAATGTTTCTTTCACAAAGGAAATATGTCCTTGACATTTTAGCAGATATTGGTTTATTGGTGGCTAAACTGATTGATTTTTGGATGGAGCAACATCATGATCTTGTGCGCTTAGAGGGGCCTCTCTATGATGATCCTAAGTAGTATCGGCGCCTATTTGGTCATCTCATTTACCTAATCATTACACATCCTAAACTTAGTTATTCGGTTCATACACTTGCTCAGTTTATAAAGTCTTCTTGTGTTCCTCACTGGCAAGCTACTCTCCGATTTCTACACCACTTGAAGAGTCATCCTGGTCAAGATTTATTTCTCTCTTCACGTAGTTCTTTACAGCTGTCTGCTTTCTGTAATTTTGCCTGGGCTGCTTGTCCATTATACGGTGTTCTCTTTCTGAGTATTTTGTGATAATTGGTGGTTCTTCGATTTCCTAAAAGACCAAGAAGCAACCTACAATTTCTCGTTCTTCTACTGAATCAGGATATCATGCAATGGCAGTCATTTTTTGAGTTATTATAGCTTAAGACATTGCTTCGGGACTTAGTAGTTGTACATTCTGCTTCCATGCGACTGGTCAATCTGCTTTTCATATTGCAGCCAATCCGATTTTCCATAAATGTACGAAGCACATTGAGATTGATTGTCATTTCGTCTGTGATCTTGTACAATCTTGTACTATTATTCCTCCTCATATCCGCACTTCTTATCAGCTTTTGGATTTGTTCACGAAAGCTCTCGGACAAACTCAGTTTCAATTACTAATTGGCAAACTGGGCATTCTTGATCTACATGTTCCAACTTAAGGGGGAGTATTAAGGAAAAGAATATTATGTGAATATTACTTGTATTTGGAACAGATTCTTTTTCCTTTTCTGTATTGGTCTCTTGTACCTGTATATATTGTAACCCAAATCATGAATAAAATCACAACATTACACCCTTATTTTCTTCAAATGGGCAGCTTTTATTGGACATAGAAGCAGTTGTTGAATTTTCAGCATTATGAATCTCCGACCACTTGGACGCTATAGTTGTCCGCCAATATAGCTTTTTGATCAGCTGAAACCCGAACGGCAGGGCCCTGGCACTCAACACGCACCGAAACTTGACAGATTCATCGGGCGCAACCACAAAGATAGCCGAAGCATAGGTCACGAACATAGATATGGTAGCAATCCATAGCTCCATGTTCAAAGGGAACTTGTAGGTGAGCGAGATGATTTGTATCGCCAAGGAGAGGGCCAACGTGTTCGCGGTTGAGAACATGGTGAATGGCACTGGCTCATCGGCGTAGATGGCCCTCCCCGGCTTGTGGCTGCCATTCCCTGCCCGGTGGGTTTACCCCGGTCTGGAATGTTACGGCGGCGATCAGCGTTATTAGTACGAGCAACACGTTCCTTTGTTTCCGCCGGGGTTTCGGTGTCTCTGTTGTTTTTGGATGAAGTGTGTGTGCTATGATTTTTAGGGTCCTTGGACTTTTCGTTCTTGGTCGGACTACGCAATTTTTAATTTGTTTGGTGGACTAATGGTTCATAACTTACTAGAAATTGAAACAATGAAGAACTATAATGAGAAGGTGATAGGAATCCCATCCTCTTTCTCCTCTTCTTCCTTCGTATTAATTTTGACTTAAAATGACCGTTTTCAAGTCAAACTACTTCAAGTGGAGTCATACATAATCACTTAAAACCTAATGTGTGCTAATCGTTAATGCAAAATGATTATTTAAAGAAAATATGTTAATTTAAGTCACATGGTCAAGGACATAGAAAGAATATTTTATTATATACTGTCACTAGAGGCGGGGGTTATTAAAAGAGAAAATTTTTAAATTAATATTATCTCTTGAACCAAAGTAAAAATATAACCGTGCAAAATCATAAAATATCAAACTAATTCTAATTTATTGATGTATATTTCAAAACTAACAATGTGCGCAGTTGACTTCAGTTGCCAACAGAAAATTTGGTCAGAATTCATTGAAATTACCACTTTGAACAGAAAAATCAAAAAGACAAAAATGCTCTCAATCATATAAACCCATATTTTCCCCCTTTTTTCCCCTTATATCTTCTTTCTTCTTCCCGCTAAACCTTTCTACTCCTCAGCTGCATGGCCGCCGCCGCCTCTGTCCACCTCGCAGCATCGACGTCCTATTCCGATCGACAACGGGTCGATGTCATCAATGATGAGGTCGATGATGAAGTCTGACAGAGATGGCCTGGTCCCGGGTTATAATCGAGGTGGGAATTTCCTCGATCGATATTATTTAAGGTGCATTGTTTTAGCATCTCTCTGATTCTCTCCACAACGTGCTTAGCGGTGAAACTATCCCCAGACCTAGCATCATTCCCAATTGAAACTATCCCCAGACCTAGCATCATTCCAAATTTAAACTATCCCCAGACCTTCTTCAGCTCTTCCTTCGTCGGCGGGGCCGCGAAACCATCCCAGATTGGTTGTAGATGGGATTTTTTAAACCCCTATAACACTTACAGGTAACAGCCATGAAAAATTCTTGACGGTGAAAAAGTTGGTAAATGGACTAAAGGAGGTTCTGCGATTCGATTCGTGTAAGGGAAACGTGAATGAGGAGATTCGGTGGTCAAGATTATGACCGACTTAGTAAATAAGGATTTTTATCCCTTATTTTTCTTTTCTTACTTTGATAGAGTCTTACATATAGAATGCTGGTGAAGTAGTTCTCTGTTGGTTTTCTTTTTTCTGGTTGTACAAGGTTACACTATCAATATGATTTGTTATGTCACATATTATTGGACAGTTTTCAGCTGGAAGAATCAGACTACTGGTTCAACTTCGGAGAGGGTTCATGTTTCTTATCTTGTCAAGGCTTGGGATTGTCACCTGGTGTTTAAGTAGTTTCCAAGTGTGTGGCAGAAATTTTAAAAAAAAATAGTCCTTTATTGTAAGTGATTGATATGCAAACATCAGTACTTTATCATTAGATATCTTATTGGGAGTGATTGTATAGAAAACAACATTTTATCTTTAAATTAGGCTTCGATTATTAAGTTACTATGTTTAGAAATTACTGATCCGACTCAACTTTTTTCAAGTGCTAATATAATCCCAGAAACAATAATTAAGTGCCGATATAATCCAAAAAGTAAAAAAGTAAGTGCTAAAATAACCCTAGAAATCACAATTAAGTCCTGATATAACCCAATAATTCTTGTTAGATTCTGACAGTGAAAAGGGTAAAATTGTCTAAATTTTAATAAAATGCTAATCAGGGGTATTTTGATTATTTCTGGGTGGTCAACACCGTATTTTCAAGGTCAAGACCGAAAATGGCACAAAAGGTTAAAACTACACAATTCATTCAAAAGTTAGGGTCTTATTGGCACTTTCTCATTTTTGCAGGGCTGTATTTGCACTTTCAACCAAAAGTTAGGGTTAGAAGTGTATTTTGCCCTTACTAAATGATGGTTTATCACTTACACTTTCGTAATTAAAATACTTTTGTGTGGTATTTTAAACTTTTATATTTGAAATAAATGGTATTTAAAAATCAACTAAGATTGTGCAACCCATCTTCCGTCACAAATCAGACTGCTGCACCAGCAGATTACGGTATTCTTAGGATTTAAGCTCCACTGCAACCGCAGCTACGCAGCGATCCTCCATTGATTGCTGATTTTCTCTTCTTCGTCTTTAATTCTTTATTTTGGGTTCAACGGTGCATCTTCCAGTCTTCACCTTGAACTTAATTCTTCATAATTCTGTTAAAATATTGTATTTTTTCACTTCTTTGCAGCAACTCTGAATTACATAATTACTTATAAAATGTGTCTACAACAGCATCTAAACTATACTAGTTATGTTATACATAATACGAAATATATATATATATATATATCACCTAACCTACAATCAAACTCATAATAATAAAAATATTCAAATAACAATCATCGATCCATCTTAAACAATAACATAGATCAAAATTTGTAGGTGGTTTATCAATTACAAATTAAAAAAAGAGAAGAAACCATACTGTTGAAAATATGAAATTAATCACCACGCATTCTTCAAATCTGAAGTCGCACAGCGGAATTGAATCTAAAAGGGATTGGGGAAGTGTTAGACTTGGGGAAGAAATGAAAAAGGAAGAAAGAAACAAAGGAATGATGAAAAAAATGGATGTTGCTAGGAAAGATGGGGATGAAAAGGGTGGAATTTCTTTTAGGGTTTTTTAAATGTCGATTCAACAAACAGTCGTTGTTTACCTTAGTGCACTACAGACACCTGCATTAAAAATAGTAGTTTTTAGTGCATATATTTTGTAGGGTTACTTTAGACCGCTATTCAACCGTCGTTTACTGTGCACTCCGGACACCTAATTCGACGTCAGAATTGCTCTCCGAAGTACACTTTAGATACATGTTCAGATATCGGAGCTACCCTCCAAACTCCCTCAAAATAGTGCATGTTATTTAAGTATCTTTACACAGAAGTTCAATCGTAGTTGTTTACTTTAGTGAACTCCAGATATCTGTTCCGATGTCGTAATTGCCCAGAAGAGTTCGCTAAAGTATACAATATATCCTCCACACGACACATTCAACTGAGGTTCAATCCCAACAACCATTAATAATACTACATTAGAATGCAGTTGGTAAGCCAGTGGCATCTATCAGATTTTTTGAGCTGTCTACTCGTCAATTCGACTATCGGAACACATGTTCTGAGTTCGTAACTTATGATAAACAGTGGCTCCAAAAAATTTACTACCACCATGCAACATAGTCATTAATATTGATTTATTCACTTGATGATAAGTTGCGACTGTACATAATGATGAGAATAATTGTATCTTAACCAATCGGTAATTCTGACACTCTTTATATAGTAATTGTATTATCATGATAAGTGTCACTCTACCACTGCTAAAAAAATTCTTGGGAAAATTTTGATTTCTTAGCGCTCTTAAAAGAATCATATTGTATCCAAATCCTCAACTAAAACTGAATATAGGGTTGTTACATACACTGTGGCCGAAACAATGTGGTTGCATCAGCTTCTTGCTGATTTAGGGTATTTTCTTCGTTATCATGTTACTCTCTTTTGTGATAATGTTTCTACCACGTATCTTACTATCAATGTGATTCATCATGATTGTATCAAGAATATTGATGTAGACTACCACTTTGTTCTAAGAATATCGCACATTGGGTCTTCGTGTTAGACATGTTCTTGCAGAGTTGCAAGTTGCTAATATTTTTATAAAAGGTCTTTCTAGTGAGTTTTTTTGTAAACATCGTTTGAATCTACCTTCTATTGCACCCCATAAAGATTGACTGGGTATAAGGCTAGAGTAGAATTTTTCACGTAAATACAATTCATTTATTAAGATTGTTGGGGCTACCAATTTGGCAAAGCCATAATTATTCTCTTTATTCTGTACATAACTCACTATAAATATCAATATACACATCCCCATAATATGTGGGTCTTGCATTATATCATGGTATCAGAGAGGTTCCTCTATCCCATCCTTGTTTCCAAAAACAAATCCCTACAATCAGACCCTATATCCTAAATTTCTTCTACGGGTAGTCGGATTCTTTGTGATTTCCCAATATCTACTCAGACCTCCTCTCTACCCGATGATTCATCTTCCGTACTATCCGTCTCACAATTTTCTAGACCAATCGTCTCCTGCACCTTTCAGCTCGAATCGCCCTTCGTCGATTGTCTCTCTCAGAGTCTCTTCAGCTTTTCCGATGACTTCAACCTTTGTGTAGTTGTTCTCTGACCTTGGTTCTTTTTTTCAAAGACATCAATGTTGGTCCAACACCTCCTCAGGTTCCTGCTTCCTAGTTCTAGTGCGGTCTTCTTTCTTATTAGTCTGGCTGTTCAAGTTCGCTGCTTTCAATTAGGCATGCTTGTGAGATTTTCATTCTTTACCAAAAAGACATGTCTGAAGGATAGCGCAAGAAGATTCCTACCTCGTTGATCAGTCTCCATTGATTATAGTTTGACTCTACTCCCGATTACTCCAATTTTATCCTTTTGGTTGTCGGGTTTTTCCGTATTTGCATCATTTTGCTCCTCATGAATTTTTTCCACTTAGCTTGCCATGCATTTTCTTGAGTTATAGCTCTCAGTATAAGACCATAGATGTTTTGACCTCGTTATAAAAGGAAGAGTATGTTACTCAACATGCTTGGTTTAAAGAGCATTTCTTCCCAGCTTCTCACCATGGGATGGCAGCTGCTCCAACTTCTCTTGATATGTCGGTATTCTTGGAGCCTACTTTGGTTCCTTCAGAGGTGTTTGAGCCCTCTTCTTTAAATTCTCAGCCCATTGTCTTTGACAGTGACATTGATTTATCCTATTTCTTATCTACCCCCTCTTTCACTATCATCCCATATATCATTGGTGACTTCCCTGCCTTGTTGATGGTACACACCTCCCAACTAAGCTTATGCGCTAACAATGACCGCTCATGCAGTATCTACAGAGGCCCATGCACGACCTTCTACTGCACGAAAATTCTCCTCGTTGTCATTGTCTCCGTCGGTTGGTCCTTCTCGGCCTGGCTCAGTAGCTCCTTTATCGTCGGCGCAACCATCGGCTAAGCCTGCTTATCAGCATCCAATGATTACTCAATTAATAAACAACACACTTACGTACGAGGATTATTCTCATTTATCTATCCTTTTGAGTGCTTTGTTTGTTTAGGCTGAGCTTCGCAGCTATCATTCAGAAGTCAGGGATCCTAATTTGGTAGTTGTCATGGACTCTGAAATGGTTGCTCTTTGTATACAGCGAACTTGAGAATTGATCTTGCGACCTTACCATGTCAATGTGATTAGCTCCAAATGGGTGTTCAGATTGAATTTTGGTCTAGATGGCTTGACTGAGCGCCACAAGGTGAGAATTATAGCTTCAGGTTTTACTCAATTTGTAGGTTTCGACTATGACCACACCTTTAGTGCAATGTCAAGGATTCTATAGTACACATTTTATTTCCTCTTACTGTTCTTTGTAAGTGGATGTTGCATCAGTTGGATGTTAAAATTTCCTTCTAGAATGGCGTTCTTGATTCACCGATATACATGGAGCAGCATGCTAGTTAAAAGGATCCAATGTCTGAAAGGCTATTTATGGTTTGAAATAAATTCCTCGTTCCTGGTTTCAACATTTTATCTCTTTCCTCATTAGTCTTGGCTTTGTCTGTAGCTCTTCCTACACTTAATTCTATGTGTATGTGAAAGGTGCCTCATATATTTATGTTCTAATTTATGTAGATGATATTATCCTCACTTGAAATGATTGTGCTCTCATTCAGAAGTTTATTGATCATGTGAATCATGAGTTTAAGATCATCAATCTTGGTACCTTACAGTATTTCTTGGATTTGGAGGTTGTTTCTAGTTCATATAGCATAATCCATGGCCATGTAAGATATGTGAAGGATATACTTCTTTGTGTTGGTATGATTGATGTTGTTCTCGTTGCCACTCATTTCGTGCTGGTATAATTGAGTTTGTTCCTTTTGTGGCGTTTGATAATCCTACACTTTATCATTTTTTGGTTGGCACTCTTCAGTACTTGGCGATCATACGTCTTGATTTGTCTCATGTTGTCAATATGGTCAGTCAGTTTATGCAGTCTCCTATTAATGACCATTTCCAGGCAATCATTCGAATTTTACGCTATGTTCGTGGTACTCTTCATTTTGTGCTATCTTTTTGCGCAAATTCGTCTACCCTTGCAGTTATTGACTATTCTGATGCAAATTGGGCTCATTGTTTGGAGACTCGCAGGTCGACTTATAGTTACGCTATCTTTCTTAGTAGTAATCTAGTTTATTTGAGTGATAAGAAGTAACTTATGGTGTCTCGTTCTAGTTCCGAATCAGAATATCGTGTTATAGTCAATACCATGGCAGAACTCGCTTGGATGGTGAATCTTCTTCGGGATCTTCATGTGTCATCTACTGCGCCTCCTATATTGTTGTGTGATAGTAATAGTGCTCTCTTTCTTTCTCAGAAACCTATTTCGCATAAGAGAGTCAAGCATACTAATATTAATTATCATTTTTTTCGTGAGATGGTATATCATGTTTCTTCATACTTTCAACTTGCGGACATCTTTACAAAAGAATTACCTCGTTCTCAGTTTGAATTTTTACATTCCAAACCTTGCGTTGCTGGTAGTCCTACGCTCCGATTGATCAGGCGGGTGATAGAATTGAAGAATGATAAGGAAACTAATGATTTCATGCTTGAATTGTAATATTGTATTACTTGTATGATTATTCATCACTTTTACACACTATAAATATCAGTACACGTGGTATCAACAATTATAAATTTTACATTATTCCTAATATGTCTCTCTCTTTATTAGAATTCCTCTTTAAATTTAAAAGGACGTAGAAGCAGTAGCTGAACTTTCACCATTATGAATCTCAGACAACTTGGACGCAATACTAGTCCACCAGTATAGTCTTTTGATCAGCTGAAACCCGAACGGCAGGACCCCCTTCGCTCAACACATACCGAAACCTCACAGATTCATCGGGTGCAACCACGAAGATGGCCGAAGCATAGGTCACGAACATGGATATGGTAGCAATCCATAGCTCCATGCAATGGTGGAACTAGGGCTGGGCGAGCCGGGGCGGCCAATGAAGGCTATACTGTTCATTCCCGTCCCGGCCAGCCCCGCTCATCCCAGCCCCGTCCAGTCCCGCCCAGCCCCGCTCAGGATCCCTCCCTAGTTTCGCCACTGGCTCCATGTTAAAAGGGAACTTGTAGGTGAGTTAGATGATGACTTGTATTGCCAAGGACAGGGCCAACGTGTTGGCGGTTAAGAACATGGTGAATGCCACAGGCTGATCGGCGTAAATGGCCCTCCCCGCCTTGAGGCTGACATTCTCATCATCCTGCTGCCACACTCCGCCCGGTGGGTTCGCCCTAGCCTGGAATGTCACGGCAGCGATCAGCGTTACTAGTATGAGCAACACGTTCCTTGTTTCTGCAGGGGTTTCGGTGTCTTCGTTGTAACGGAATCTGAACCAGTACCACTTTGGACTAGGAGCTCCCAGCTGCTGGCTTGCCATTTCTGTAAATCAGAATTTTTTTCGTGTGGTTTGAGTTTTTGAAAGAGTGTGTGTTTTGGATGAAGTGTGTGTGTGTGTTTATATAGTAGCCAGTTGCTATGATTTTTAGGGTTGTTGGACTTGTTCTTGGTCGGACTACGCAATTTTTAATTTAGTTGGTGGACTAATGGTGTAAATTAATTGATACTACTTGTTGCATAACATACTACAAATTACATTGATATTATATACTTTGCCTCATTTCAATCTGCAATTTAACTATTCATTTAATCAAAACTCTCTAACTTTGACAAAAAAAATTGAATCGGTATATAATAATATAAATACTATTACATGATACATTATTAAATTCATTATAACATGTATTTTAAAAATATCAAATTTTTATAAGTTTTAACTATCGTTAATGAAAGATATTAAGGATTATACATTATTCAAATAAACGGTCAAAAGTCAAAAGGTGAAAAAATTAATTGAATGGAGGGAGAAGTACTTGTTGCATAACTTACTACAAATTGAGACACTGACGAACTAAGATGAGAAGGTGATAGGAATCTCATCCTCTTTTTCTTCTCTTGTTCCTCTGTAGTCTGTAGTTGGACTTAAAAAACCGTTTGCAAGGTTCAACTACTTCAAGTGGAGTCAATTTTAATCGCTTAGAACCTAATGTGTATCAATCTTCAAATTAATGATTATTCAAAAAATCAAATTAAGTCACAGTCAAGGACATAGAATGGAAGCTGGGAGATTACTAAAATTATGGTTGACTAGTTGCACTTTCGTAGTTAAGTAAAAAAAGAAATTTGCCATTTTATGACGTACGTGTGAAACAAATGGTGTACAAACAACCCCGGTTAGAGTTGCCAATCTCTACCTAATCCGAGAAGTCAACCTGTACCTACACGATCGAACTCTGCATGAAATTCGATTCTAACTCGAGAGATATCGATTCGAACTCGAACTGGACATGACCAAACACAACCTGAAATCCAATTATGATATGAGAAATATCGACCCGAACTCAAATCTGACACGGCCGAACTCAACCCAAAACCAGAATCTGACTTGATAATCTGAACTCAAACCCGATTCAACCCAAACCCGAATCAATCCGATAAATCGGCTATATAACCTTACACGTAATCAAACCCAAACCAATTCAACTCGAGAACCATGTAATCCAAACTGATTTTGATTTTCGACCTAATAATAATGCAACTGTAACAATAATATTATTGAAACATAATTCAAACCAAGCTAAATTTAATCGAGTGGCATAATAACCTATTATAAAATGAACTAGCCCGAAATATACCTGAATCTAATATATTATATAAAAATAATGATTTACATGATCAGACCCAATAGTAATTCGACCCGAATGAAATTTCAGTACAAAAATGACACGAGAGTAACCTGCCCCAAAAAATCCAACCAGATCCAACCCCACTTTATTCAGACCCGACCTAACCCGAGTATAAACATTACACGACAGTAACCCAACCCAACAATAAACCGACTCAACACGACCTTGGGTGTTTTGATTTTGGTGGTGTTGGTTTGTTGGTGGTGCAGTAACTGGATGTTTTTTGGAATGTTTCTTCATCCATTCAAATATATGGAGTTGTTTCATTCTTCATTGAGTTTCAATATATTAAAGGTGTGGTGTCTCATAGTTTAATATTATCTATAGAGTAAGATGTTCATATTTAAAAAAAATTCTTTTCAAAAAAGTTCATTTTATTTTTAAAAGAGAGGGAATGGTTGAGGTGATCTTTCATAGTATGGCCTATATTTCCTTCTCCACCGGCTTCAAAAGGCATATATATGTATCCCACGGTTGGTTTTAAACTTGCTTGTTCCATTGATGAAATAGCCTCCCTTTATCATCTGTAATCTTTTGTTCACTTCTATTAAGAAACTGCCAAGTTGTTCTTGTTGACTCATGGTTGTGTTATGTTCGGTGATGCGCCGATATATAATAATCATGTTGTAGCTTGACTAGAATCTCAGCTAGACGTCTTTTTTTTTAATTAAATCCTTTCGTTTCCTCTTCTTTTTTGTTGCAGAGCCATTTGCAGTGTCTACACAAGTAACAAGGTTGTTAATGTTGGCTTTAAAACTTTTCGTTTAATCGGCACGGGAGCATTTTTAGTACTTTTCCCATATTTTCCATTTTGGGAAGTCGTCGTCATGCCTCTCAAAAATAGTATTTATTTGCGCTAATTGCGGCTAACTACTAGAATGTAGA
>JAULKJ010197657.1:0-23534 GCA_032355405.1 Rubia balearica
AGGGTCTCGTGACAGTTTTACAATTCATCTGTCACGAATACGTGGCTTTGGTGACAAAAAATTCTTTGTCACCATCCGTCTGACAACTGTTTCGGTTGCTAAAGAGGCGTCACTGAAAGGGCTTTTTCCGTTAGTAAATGGTGGTCTATAGTGACGGGGTCAAAGCTATTAGTGACGAACCTTAAGGGGTTACTGATTTGATTTAGTTACGACATTTGTGGTCACTATTACTACTCTTTAGTAACGACATTTGTGACGAGATTTATTATCAGTGAAGACATGATTTCGTGACAAGAATATGTTGTCGGTGTTAATATACTTTAGCCACGGATGATGGTGATGAGGATGAGTTGTCGCTGTTCATACACTTTTGTGACAATAATAGTTTGTCAAGTTGAATTGCATTGGTGACGGATGGTGGTGACGAAAATAGTTCGTTAGTGTTCTATTGCATTAGTGACGAGTGTTGGCGACGAAAATAATGCGTTAGTGTATATACTTTAGTGACAAGTGATACCAACAAGGACGAATCGTCAGCATTTATATGCATTAGTGACAAGGATAGGTCGTCACTGTTGTCACACTTTAGTGACTACTTGATGACGAAGATAAGTCGTCACTAATAGGCATTGTTAATTAATATCATAAAATTGACTCAACGACAATCATCAACAAACATAGACACAATGCAAAGTAGTTTTACCTAAACCACTCAACACTCCATAAACACATAGATATTACAATATTCTTCAATACACATTTTCACATGTGTTTCTCCAAAAAGTGTAATCAAATAGAAAAGAGCAAAGTGCATATATAACCCTACCTAATTGATGAAAGTGCAGATATAACCCTGCTATTTTCAAAAGTGCAAATATAACCCTACATAATGAGATAAAGTGCAAATATAACCTTTTCAGACAATTGGATGTCTGATTTTGATGAAAAGTCCAAAATACCCTTGGACTTGAAATTAAAACAAAACAAAACAAAATAATAGAATGGGTCTTCGTCTTCCTCCCTTCGAGCTCCGCCGCTTCGAGCTTCGATCCGCCGATTCGAGCTCCAGCGCCGCCGCGTCGTTAGCGCCGCTTCGAGCTCCAGCACCGCGTCGTCAGCACCGCCGATTCGAGCTCCAGCTCCGCCACGTCGTCATCATCATCCTCCTCCTCCTAGGGCGCCGTCGCGTCGTTAGCACCGCTTCGAGCTCCAGCGCCGCCGCGTCGTCAGCACCGCTTCGAGCTCCCGCGTCGTCAGCAACGCCGTTTCGAGCTCCCGCGTCTTCAGCACCGCCGATTCGAGCTCCAGCTCCGCCACGTCGTCATCATCATCATCCTCCTTCTCCTAGGGTTTTGATGGGATTTGGGCGGCGGGATTGCCTCTCGCCTTGGCTGCTACTCGAGTCGACCTTTACTTGATGATGAATCGGTGGCTGAGCCCGATTCCAGATTATCGTTCTTAGCTGTTCAACCGAATGGGGTTTCCGGTGAATTCTCCCGGTCTTAGCGCAGAGACCTTTCTGCGATTTTGGGCTTTAACGCAGAGACCTTTCTGCGATTTTGGAGACGGGGCGACGGCGGGCGACGGCTTTGCTTGGTGGCGCTGGGCGTGAGGGGTGGTGGCGCTGGGCGTGGCGGCGGCGGCGGTGGAGGTGGCGCTCGGTGGCGGACGTGAGGGGTGGCGGTGGGGTTAATTAAATTATAATTAATTTAATTATAAAATTTCTGGATTAATTTAATTTTTCTAGAGGGTAAAATGGTCTTTACAAGTCGGTCAACTGTCGGAAAATGTCAGTCAACGCCGAAAATTACATCACAGGGTTATATTTGCACTTTCATTCAATAGTCAGGGTTATATTTGCACTAAAAATTAACTGAGGGTTATATCTGTATTTTCTCCATTATATAGGGTAATATTTGTATAATACCCAAAATATAAAGAAATAATATGAACAAAATTTAAATAATATAATTATAGCTATGTTGATTGAACTGAATTGAAATTAACTCAGACATACTATGTACATTGAAAAGAAAATAGTAAGCAAATATTGAATTAAGAAGATAATGTTTGTTGCATTACAACTATGCCAACATACATTATGCAAATCTTGATTTGCTAGTGGATTGATGTAATAAATCCTGATAAGTATTTCTACCCCTTAAGTTTCAAGCTAATATTATGCGTATAATTTTAAATTTGTTCTTGCAACTTGTTAGTCTGATTTAAGTGATAAAATACTATGGTGTAATCTTATGTGTGTCCATGTTGAAATCAGATTTACCATCCACTAGACTTCTAGAGAGTTAAAAATATTAATTAAAACCTTAAATAATAGCAACCGACCATTATTTATTAACATAGAAATTAACAGTGTAACATTGTTTTGTAATTAATTTTATTAATAATGTGTTGATATCTAACAACTTAATTGTTTCAACCTTCTATATAAACCCTTATAAATCCATATCTTAATCATACAGACTATATATGCTCAAAAAGCAAAGAGTAAGGTGATAAACAGTGATTAGAGAGAGGATTCAAGCCAACCAAGTGAGAAGAAGGTATGTTTTTGTTCCCGGTATCTAGATAGAAATATTAATTTGAGTATTTTGTTATAAAGGTGATAAATTAGTTAACATATAATCCATAATTAGAAATTTTGAGTTTTACACAATACTAATAAAATGAAAGATAAAGTTCTTAAATTTGGAGTTCTGGTGGTATGAAAATGCTAAATTTCAGACACCCCAACTTTGCCAACCTTATTAAATTAATCCCAGTTTCTTTTCTCTTGGTTCTTATACCTTTGAAATATATTAAAGTTTTCAATTGAATTTAGAGTTCAAATACATATATATATATAGCTTCAATAATAAATAAATAAGAAAATTAACTTTGAAACTTCTACGATTTTTAAATTAAAAATTCAGAGTGACTAACTGGGAAATATATATATATATATATATATATTTGTAAAACCATCTTAATTGATCATGATGCCTTTATAATTTATTTATAAGATAGAACTAAGAAAAAATGAATTTTAAAAAATAATACTGTGTATGCTGAAAAAATTACTAAGCAAATATTGAATTGAATAGATAATTTTTGTTGCATTACAACTATGCCTACCCATATTATGAAAATCTTGAATTGCTAGTGAATTGATGTAATGAATCCCGATAAGTATTTCTATCCTTTAAATTTTTCTTGCAACTTGTTAGTCATTACCATACTAAGGCCTTGTTCTCCGGAGGTTATCTGCATTTCAATTCAATTTATTTTAGTGGAAATAAAATTTAGTGAATTTTAGCTTTTTTTTATTTATACTATTAGTTTTTTCAACACACTTATTTTAATTCAGTTCATATCAATTCAGTTCAGTTCAAAGAGAACATGGTCTAAGTATGTGATAAAATATTATGGTGAAATATTATGTGAATCTATGTTGAAATAAGATTTATCATCCACTAGAATTTTAGAGAGTCAAAAACATTAATTAAAACCTTAAATAATATCGACCGACCACTATTTATTAACATACTAGAAATTAACAATATAACATTTTCTGTGATTAATTTTAATAATAATGAGTTGAATTCTAACAACTTAATTGTTCCAGCCTTTTATATAAACCTGTATAAATCCATATCTTGGTCAGACAAGCTGTAAAAGTTGCAAAAAGCACAAAGAGCAGGTGATAAACAGTGATTAGAGAGAGGAATCAAGCCAGCCAATTAAGAAGAAGGTATGTTTTTGTTCCCGATATCTAGATAGAAAGCTTAATTTGAGTATTTTTCATGTAAAAAATATATGCATTTGTGGGTAAAAATTATTCATGTAGTGGATGGAATATCAGTGGGAAAATCGGATAAGTGAAGAAAACTTGAAATGTGAAAACTTAATGCTTAAAATTAGAGCACTAAAACTTTGAATGGTAACATGTAGATTTATTTTGAATGAAATTTAAATCCTTGTATATTTTCTTCTAAATTTATATTCAAGAATAAATCTAATAATTAAATAATAAACTTTAGAAAATTTCTATTAAATTTGCTTCATTAGTTGTCATATGTGTTGAAACAGTAAATTACACATTTTTGTATACTTAATTCTGAAGTACAAAATTTGTTATGTATAAATTCAATTAGTTTGATTTAATATCCTCGAAATATTTTAACTTGTACAATAACATGTATTCCATAATTATGAAAATTTAGTTTTAAACAATACTAATAAAATGAAAGATAAATTTCCTAAATTTGGAGTTCTAATGGTGTGACAATGCTAAATTTCAGCCATGCAAACTTTGTCAACCTTATCAAATTAACCCCAATTTCTCTTCAATTGGTTCTTATACCTTTGAAATATTTTAGATTTTTCAATTGAATGAAGAGTTCATAATTATTTCAATAATAAATAAATAAGAAAAAACATTGAAATTGCTATGATTTTAAAATAAAAGTTTATAGTGTCAAACTAGGAAAAGTTATATCTTGAGATTTGTAAAATCATTTTAACTGATATTGATGTCTTTATATTTCTATTTTTTTTCATTAGAAGATAGAACTAAGAACTTGATGTATATGCAATGTATGAGTGTGTAAATTGACCTCGAAATTTAGGATTCAGAATACTGCAAGGTGGAGCATTCGAAAGCTTTTGATCAACCTGGTTTCAAACAAACACATTTTCAGAATTAATAGATTATTTATTTACTTTTAAACTTATGTAAATAATTCCTTATGAATGAGCATTTCTAGTAAAGTTGTGATTTTTTTCAGGAACGGACATGTCTGACAAGAACAAGTCCCTTAGCAGAGAGCATATTATAGCACTTTCCCATGACTTACAGGAGTTTGGGAGTAAGCTTTCGGAAGAGAGAAAGAACCAACTTTCCAAAACGTTAGGTGTAGCTCCAAACAAAATTCAAATATGGTTCCAGAATCAGCGCACAAAAGAAAAGAAGAAACGCTTAGAGGATGAGTATCAGGCGGCACAAAACAAGTACAAAGAAGTTATGAAATTGAACGAGTTTCTCAGAGCTCGTACTCAACAAAAGAAAGATGAGGTATCCATTTGATTTTAAATGCATGTATATAAATGACGATTTTCTATTCTAATTGACGTGTATATGAATTTCAGGTCATGAGTTTACGAGCTAAAATAGAATTGAGAAGAGGGAATCTCAATGGAGGAAATGAAGCACCGCCAATAAACTTCCATAAGGGATCAACCAGTGCATTTGCAGGCATCCCATTTCAGTCACTTGATGGTGTTTCTCATGGGGGATCAACTAGTGCATTTGTAGGCATCCCATTTCAGTTACCTGATGGCATTTCTCATAAAGGATCAACAACAGCATTTGAGGTCATCCCATTTCAGTCACCAGCTGGCATTTCTCATGGGGGATCAACCAGTGGATTTGCAAACATCCCATTTCAATCATTTGATGGTGTTTCTTATATGGGATCAACCAGTGCATTTGCAGGCATCCCATTTCAGTCACCTGATAGCGTCTCTCATGATAGACATTAGATTCCTTTCGTGTGTATGGGCCTTGAGGATAATTTTATTACTTATCGTTATGCATTTTTCAATCTTTCAAACTGGCAAAACTTATTTAGACTAGATTGTAGTTTTATTTTATCCGACAGGGGTACAAGAACTATTTCTATAAAATGAATTGCTATGAACAATTAATTATCTATTTTGAGTTTCAATTTTCTTAGAGAACTAAAAATCACTAAAATAATGAGGAGGATAACGTTGAAGAATCATGTAGTATAGTGAGACTATCAGAAGGTTCACATTACATTGTTTTTAATTCTTTTTCTCCCTGCTTCTTATTTTGGTCTGATTAGTCACTACAAGAAAATTCAGTGGTAATTTCGGACATTTTTTCTTAAATTTTTACCGACAATCGAGATAAAAAGCACTACAAAAATCAGGCTCCTTCAAAGACATTGGTTTTACATAGGCTGGTCAATTCAAGAATAACAATCAGATAACTAATAATGATCTGATAAAGTTTGATAACGAAGAGAACATGAGTGATGCTTCTTTATTTTCTGTTCGTCTCCTATTGACATATCAGAATATTTCATTGCGAGCCAATTATTTATTTCTATTGGTTGGCTATTATTTAGTGGTTATAGGATTTGTAATCTGTTTATTACCTTGCATGGAAAATGAATAAATAAGTTGTTCTGTTAGACTTTTATATGGCTACATATAAATATAGTGTCTTCATAGGTGGTGGCAGTTATACCACTTCTATTTTATCTTATTTCTGTTTACATCGATATGGGTAGTGTGATCATGTGCGTGCCGAAAGTTATTCAATTATGAATGGAAATTTATTTAGTTTTTTCTACATTTCATGAACGCTTGGGCGATCGTTGTTCAAAATAAGCAGCAAGATGGATTCGATCTTTATAAAAGGTTGTCTTAAACCCTATTAAGGATAAATTAGCTTCTTCTAAACGAATGTGGCAACCCTTTAGGTAACTTTCTCTATTGGTCCAATAGAAAAGTATTCATATAGCGATATTGGATATTCTGGACCATTGAAAATCTTGAAAACAATGTTTCCAATTGGCAACATACTACCAGAAACAGTTTATGAAGTGGAAAAAGTTTATGTCCTATGAGCATGGAATATGAGAAGTTTTGCGTATCATAATGATTGTATTCTTTACAGGAAAGATTACTCGAAGTAAATATTTTCACCCGAAATGTAAGAGTCTAAGATACAAACTAAAGGAGGTGGATGCGATTGACAATGTTTACACTGCAGAGCAACTTACGAAGATGGTCCCCAATAAGGTTATTTTGTATCAACCGATTATTCCCCATCGGAGAAGATTATTCGACAATCTTGAAGATGCAAGGAATATAAGTTGCCAAGCAGATCGAATGGTGAAATATCCTGGCATGATTTACCATTCAGCCAATGGAAATCGGTGGAAAGAAAATAGGTATGGCTTTTTGAATTTTTGCTGCATTCCACATAATTCTAAGCAAGGTCTATGCACGAATGCAATAACTCATTTTTGTAATATGATCACCAATCATAGTTCTTGGCATATGATCTTAATGACTTACAATTATCTTTTACAATACACATAAGTTACGAACATACATACTTGTGTTTAAACCACAAAAGTCATAGCAATATAAACAAAATCAATTAACCTAGATGTTGAGACACAATAAATTAACACAATCCAATGAAATCAAAAATAAGAGAATAAATACAAACAATAATAATATAGAACATGAGTTCAGAATTTCACAATCGAATCCGCAATGGTTTCAATCGTCAGATGAAACTAAAAGTTTAGTTCTTTATACCAAAATCAAAAATAAAATATGAAAAATATGTATTCTTGAATGATGAGTTGAGTGGAATCTAATTATATTGAAATCATAAGTTTAAATAGTTGAAAATACCAATTAGAAAAGAATTCATATAAAATGTACTAACTAAAAACTAATTCTACTAAAAACATGAAAAGGGAAAAAATTACTAACATGAATGAAATTCTTGCACATGACATGAATATAAGTGAAATTAGACCGGGACAATAATTCTTCCAGCCAGCCACGCCCTCGAAAATTACCACCGCACGCAGGAAATTCCTTCAAGATCTCCTCGGATTCTTCTTTTGAAAGTGTTTTTATCCGGCGACCCTCCATTGGTCGCTGATCTACTCTTCTTTATCTTGGGTCTTCAGTACTCTGAGATCAACGGTAAGTTTTCATATCTTTATCTTTAGCTCAATTTTTCAATATTCTGTTAAATATTTTAATTTCTTCACTTTTCCACATCAGCTCTGGATTACTGAATTACAACACATATGTGTATAGAATTACATTGAAGTGTGATGATAATTCATCATTAGTTATTCTATATAAAATACAACATACCATATACCAAAATCAAGATATTATTTATAAATTTCGTGCTTCTTTAAATACATGCAAGAATGATGGATGCATTTACTAGAGAAACATTAATACTAGATCATGACATTATACAAAAAGCTAAATTGTTAATAAGCTTAAGATTCTTTTGTATATAACTAATTGAAGGCAGAATATCAAATATGGTCATGTGCCGCAAATTTCCACCCTATCAAATAAATTTAAAACCTCGCCTAAAATAAATATCACATACTATGTGACATGATGAGTTTGAGAGGTGGTTCATGGAAATAGAATAATCAAAGTAATGAAGTTTGATAACTTTCAAGGTATATATAGAAATAAAAAATTAACTTTTAGTTATTCAAGACAATGAGAGATGTTTTGGGAGGATTGTAATATTATTAGGGTTGGCATTTTGAGCCAAAATACTGTACAAACCAACCTACCAACCGAACCATGTACCATTTGTACCGAAAATGTTAGTAACCAATGATGTGATATGGTAGTACCGTACCACACATTTTTTATGGTATGGTAATGGTATTGAAAAAATATTACCATGGTATTACCGCACCGTACCACATATTTATGTATTAAAAATATAACTAATATTATGTGAAATTTGAGCTTTTATTTAGTTATAACATTTAGTCATTTGTTAATATTAAAACCAAATTAATAATTGAAATAAATATGTAATAGATATTTTTCCAATATAATAGATATTGGTAAAAGTTTAAAATATTTTGTTAAACTAGATTTCTTGACAACTCACATTTTTGTTCTAAAGCTTACAAAAAAAATTAAAATCCTTTTATTTATCATAACTTACTTATTATCCAAAGTTTTATTTTAGACTGTGCAACCGTTAGACAGAGGCATTTTATATTTGATGTAACTGATGGGATAATTTGATGTTTATTTTTATTTATTTAAACAAGGTTCGATCCTATAATTTTGATTTTTTTAAAAAAAAATGTATCGTAATGTATAAATAATTATAGTGTAATCTTAAAAAATTATTGAAACGACATTTTCATGATTGGTCAACCGTTAGTCGGTCTAACAAGAGAATTTCTCTACTTAGTATAGTTCTTATTTTGATGTTATCTTACTTTATTATTATTATTATTATTATTAGAGAATATTTAATTTTCTAAAATTAAGATTACACAATAGAAATTTTTAATTATTTATAAAAAAATTTATGAGCAAAAAGTTAATTTATTATAACTTATATTCAGTGTAATTATACCATACCAATACCAACCAACTTTTGTGTATACCGATGTGTTGGTATGCCAAGGATTTGGTACAGTATTGGTTTTTTAAATAATATACCGACATTATTGGTATGGTAGGTGGCATTGGTAAAAAGTGATGGTAACCATATAAAATCCACCCATAACTATGAGCCAATAGTTGTGGAGGGAATGGCAATAGGTGAAATCACAGTGGAATATGTCCAGGAAGTACAAAGCGATGAGAGGATATATTTGTTTGTAGAGTTATGGGAAGCAATCTGCCATATAAAGTAATGGAGGGCTATTTTTTTCAAAATCTAGGATACGAAATTGAAGAAGATATGGCAACTAAAATCTGGCTTATTTTTGGTGAAATTTCATAATGTAAGTGTGAGAAATGATGTACTAGATGGTGAAGTAGTTTTCTTTGATAATAGACATGTTAGTTGAAACTCTGGGATGTGAATGGTGAATTGGAAGAGCCTGATGTTATTCTAGTATGGATTCAGTTGCTCAACCTGCCTTTGGCTTATTGGCAATTGAATATTATCAGTAAGATAATTAGCCCTATAGGTAAACCTATATGCCTGGATAGAATAATAAAAGAGAAAGAGAGATTAGCATTTGCCACGGTGAAAATTGAGATAAAGATCAGTGAGTCCTTGCTTAATAAAATACACTATATCAATGAGAGAAATGTGATAGTAAGTCAGAAGATGAAATATGAGTAGTGACCTGTAAAGTGCAAGATGTGCAATCTGTTTGGCCATCAGGAGGAAATTTGCAGGAAAAATGAGAAAGATCTGAAAATCAGCAAGGTGATCTACATTCCAGTTAAGAAGAATGATTAGGAAAATGTGGGGAGAGAAACAATAGGGATGGACTTTGAGAAAAGTAAAAAAAACTGATAGAAGGGAAGAACTGAGCAAGAGAACAGAAAAAGGGGAAAAGAACAGCTTAAAAGTGGAAGAATGGTGAAACAAAAAGAAAAGAGAAAAAAACTGCAGAATGAAAACGGAGTAATGTGAGGAAGGAAGGCCTGGTCTAGCAGCTGTAATTTGCTGACTGATTCACCTGATATACATGAAAGATAAGATAGTAAGCTAGAACATCAAGGGTTTGAATAAGCGTGAGAAACACAAAAGAATAGAGAAATTTTGTGTTGAAAACAGTGTTGGGTGTATTGGAGTGCTAGAAACAAAGATAAAAGAAGAAAATCATGAAACAAAATATGGGGAAACATAGGCCAGGGAAGGGAGTTGTTGACAAATGAAGGGGGAGTAAAAGGAGGACGGATGTGGATAGGATGGAGGCCAGACTATATGGAGTTGAAATTACTAAACTTAGGGGAACAATGGATTGATGTTGTATTGAAGATGAAAAGGAGAAAATCTATCTGACAATGGTATATGTTTTTAATACCATAGAGAAGAGGAAACCTATGTGGGAATTTTGAAGAGTCTGGGAGTAATGGACGATAAACCATGGGATATTATGGGTGATATGAACTTCTCATTGGAGATATCAGATAGGATTGGTGGGAAAGAAGTGGAGGAGAAAGAAATACTATATTTTCAGGAGACCATAGCGGCAAATCAACTGATTGAAATTAAAACAGTTAGACAAAACTTCACATGGAGCAATAGGATTCAGATTGGGGAAAGAGTTCAAAGAAATAAAGACAGATGCTTAGTAAACCAGAAATGGATTGAAGATAATAGTGGGGCTTACTCAGAACATATTAAATAAAGAACTGGGAAATGTGAGGAAATAGGTAGAAGAGGAGAAAGTAAGAAAAGAAATGGAAAGATGGAGGAAGCTGAGTATCGGCTCTTACAGCAAAAGGCAAAAGTTCATTGGCTTAAAGAGGGGTATAGGCCCACTAAGATGTTCTATGCTGCAATGAAAATTAGGCAGTATAAAAACAATATTGTCAGTCTGGTCATTGATGGAGAACTCAGGTCTGATTGGGAGGAGATAGAAAAATACCTTCTTAACCATTTTTAGAGCATTTGGGAGAAAGTGGAAATACAACCATAATTGACAAAAGCCTGGTGGAGATGAGAGGAGTGCTAACAGTAAAACAACAAGCAGAAATGATATCCCCAGTGACTGAAGAAGAGATCAAGAAAGCATTATGGAGTATAAATCCTAACAAGAGTCCTGGAGCAGATAGATACACAAGTTTTTCAAAACTACATGGAGTATAACAAGAAGAAGTGTGGTGGAAGCTATGAAAAATTTCTTTGGGGGAGAAGAAATACCAGGATAATTGAACAAGTTTGTGCTAACCTTAATCCCCAAAGTGCCTAATCCATGGGTAGCCTTTGATTTTATACCTATTTCATACTGCTCAACGATTTATAAAGTCATAACTAAGGTGACCTACGGTAGAATTAGTAAAAAACTTCCATATGTGACAAGTCAAAATCATAGTGCATTTTTCAAGGGAAGACACATTGCACATAACATTCTGTTAACCCAGGAACTGCTGCCTAAGTATAACTCAGAAAGTATGAAAACTAGTTGTGTAGTGAAGGTGGATATAAGTAAAGCTTCTGACTATGTAAATTGGGAATTTCTGGTGAACTGGCTGAAACTGTTAAGATTTCTTGATCAGATGGTAGATTGGATTGAAAGAGCCATAATGAAGTCTCAGTTCTGTATGTTGTAAATGGTAGGAGGTCTGAAACATTTAAAGGGAAAAGGGAGTGAAGTAGGGAGATCCCCTTTCACCTCTACTGTTTGTCTTAAGTATGGAATATCTTTCTAGACTAATGACAAAGCAGTACAAGATTGAGGCAATAAACTATCACCAAAGATGTAATAGAGTGGGGATTCATACTCTATTGTTTGCAGATGACCTTCTGATCTTCAGTGGAGCTAATAGAAAATCCTTGGAAGGCATCAAAAGAGGACTGAATGAATTCATGCAGATTTCTGGTTTTTCAGTTAGTGAACAAAGTCAAATATATATTTTTCCAAGATGGATGAAAGGGAGAAGCAAGTCCTGGCTGATATGTTGGATGTTAAAAGGAGGGATTTCCCTCTGAACTATATGGGATTGCCTTTGCCATAGAAAAAATGGAACAAATGGGACTATGAACAGGTGTTGGAAAAGATAAGGAAAAGGCTTAAAAGCTGGAACTCTGAGTGGTTGTCTTATGCTGGGAAGGTTCAGTTAATCAACACTGTCCTACTAAGCATAGCAGGTTATTGGGCAAGTATTACAAACATTCCCGAGAGTATTCATGAAAGAATAGTGGTCACTTGTAGATCATTTTTATGGGGGGTGAAGGAAGTAAAGGATACACACCACAACCTGGATTTCTTTTTGCAAAAGTAAAAAGCTGGGAGGAATGGGGATTAAATATACATCTGCTTAGAACAAAGCAGCAGTTTGTAAGCAGATATGGGACCTGCAATCTAAGAAGGATTTGTTGCGGGTAAAATGGATCCAAGCATACTACTTGAAGAATGTGGAGCTGGATAAATATAAGTATACATACATTAGTAGCTGGGAATGGAAAGCAATATGCAAGCTGAAGAACAAGTATCTAAAAGAGATGAAGAATAACATCGATAAGAAAGGCAAATTGAAAATAAGAGCATTTTATGGAATGATAACAGGAGAAGGCAGGAAATATCCATTTTCTCAAGTGGTTTGGTTTTAAAAACTATTACCTAAACACAGGTTCTTTATGTGGATGTTGCTGATGAGGTGTATACCCACGATAGAGAAGCTGAAGTCTCATGGGGTATTGAAAGAACAACAAAAATACAAGCTATGTGAAGAGGAGGATGAAGATGTTGGACATTTGTTCACAAGGTGCAAGTTTACAAAATAAATATGGAGGAAGCTAGGAGTGATAAAACCAAAGAACATGAGGGAGCTGAGAAAAACTCTACTTGTGGCAGCAAGGAGGAAACAAGTAAGGAAGATGATGATTATGACCACAATTCTATACAGAATCTGGAATGAAAGGAACATGAGAACATTTAGGAAGGAAGAACTGAAAGTGGAGACTATTGCAATTCAAATAGAATCAGAATGTAAATTGAGGTTGACTGAAAAATGGAAAGAAATGATAAAGGAAGAAACAGAGCTAAAACTAATGGAGATATAGTGTCTTTTTGTTTATTTAGAAAATATGAATGGGTTGTAAAGTAAATATTTTGGGCTGTAAAGGGGCTGGGTGATAGCCTAAAAACATTCAAGTTTTTTTTGAAAAAATGTTCAAGTTTGTTTGATCTTAATATATATCATTTTCATCAAAAAAAATTGATAAAAAACAAATAATATGAATTGAAAATCAAATAATTACATGCATTTAGCATACCAGGGCACCTTACCAAAATGGGCTTAGTCCCGAAGTTTTCCTTCTTCAAGGTGCAGCTGAATTTGGGTTTATTAGGACACATCTTATAGGGTTCAAGATCGAATGTGAAAGGTTCTGAGTGATGCTCCATTGTGTGGTAAATTGTACCGAAAAAATGAATTATGAAATGTCATCAATTGTGAATATATATATATATAAGAAAACACATAAAAATAAATGTAGCACATATATGTAGATGTAAATATATGTAAAATAAGTCACTGAGCTGGAAAAAGGTGCAATTGGAGGATCCTTCGCTAGCCATTATTCCTGAATAATATAGGAAAATGATTAGGCCATAAAAACCTTGAAACTTGATGAGTGCGACAGCGGCCATGCGTCGTACATACATGTCGGTCCAAAACACCGGCATGGCTGACATGTATGCTCAACGTTGCACATCATTTTTTAGATCTAACATAACCGACATACAAACGAGTTCGCATTTAAAATTTAAAGCAACCAGTATGTTGCAAATACATGTAAGTGAGGTCGGTAACCTGTCGGTTAAACCGATAGGAAAATCAACACAGGTGTGACATCCCATTCAACAAAAAATACCAGCATAATAATGAATGAAGTTGCACAACAATGCATAAAACAAAGGTGAACCGATAGACCAAAATCGCAAAAATCCTAGCAGTTACGGCCAAAATCTCAAAAATCCAAAATAAATAATGCTGGAAAAATAGGAAATGACACAAAATCATCCAAAAACATACAAAAACATAGTACCTAGGTTGACATATAAGGAAATTTCACAATATAACAAATCCATAGGAACTAGAAAACAAAAACATACCAACCAAAACATTGACACACAATACATAGAAAAATTTCAAGGAAAAAAATATAAAAATTCAGGAGTTGGAAGAATTGAAAAACCATACCTTTGACAAGAGAAGAGATGAATTGGTAGGGCCAGGACTATTGGAATTCAAGGAAAATTTAAAAATAAATGCTTGAACTGATTTTGAGGTGGGCTCTATATACATAAACGTTTTAGAATGACATCATTTTAACCCTTGTGAATTCCGCCTAGACATGTACGATTTCGCATGCCCATCGGCTTAGCCAACAACTGATATGACCAATGTCGGCTTACCTGAATGTGGGACTAACACTTTTAGCCCACTAGCATAACAAATGAGGTCGCGTTTGACCTAAACAAATAAAAGTCACTTTCATAACACTTAATAGTATATCATAAACTACACATTGAAATTTAAAAATGTTCATGAACTTTATTAACGTCCTGTTTGAATGGAATCAATTTTGGCTCAACCAATTATCTTTTTTACTTTTTGCACTAAGGTCCCTCCAAGAAAGTGGGAGAAATATGTAATTCACATTGACACGACCATGTTGTTTCGATTTAGGCTTCAACAGGTCAATGAAAGACCCAAAATATTCACAGGGAGTATGTGACGACACTTTTTGGAAATTACGCTATAGCCCAAAGTTCCTTAAATGTACCCTACGCTTCGGGACTAATATGAATCCAGAGTACTCTGGATTACGGAATTAAAATCTTTGACCGAATGAAAGGATCTGCAAACCCTCACTAAGTCGCACGAACTAATCACCAATAAGCCCTCGGGATTGATGCTCAACTCAAAAAAATCTCGTTAACTAGCCCCGGGATTAACTCACAAATAAGGGGTTCTTTGTTCACTAAATAGTCCGCAAGTTTAGTTCACAAAATGTATTGATACTCAATTAACCCGTAAGATTAAGTAACAATAAAAAGTAACGCTCACAGACAATAAACAGAAAATCTGAATTTTTACTGATAATAATGTGTTTAATTTCATGGATGGCCTCCCCTATTTATAGGGTGTAATTCGGCCTATACAAATGAAAATTGAAAAGAATTATGGCATTTTTAGGAAGTTAAAATCATATCTAACTAAAATACCTAAAATAAAATGAGTATATATGGCAGAAATTTATTCAAGCTAAGCTTGAATAAATATTGCCTTATATAATCTTACCAAATCTAATTCTAGTCAAATCAGAACTGAATATTTTTTATAAAATAAAAAGAAAATAAATTTTGTCCATCAATTTTTGAAAAGCGCTAGTATGTAGCCCGGAGTAAATTGTAGATGATTACTTATAAGTGTATAAAGGTTAATCTAGAGAACTTGTGGAAGTCTCCATGGGATCAGGCCAGTTTCTTTATCACTCTCGAGGATTATAAGTTTGACTGGGGATGGCAAAGGTCCCTTCCGAGATAATTAGAATCAATTTTGACGCAACTGGGAAACTTTTTTATGTTTTGAACTTGGGTCCCTTCAAGAAAGTGAGAGAAATTGGAATGCGAAATTGGAGATACTCTTAGGTAATTCACATTGTCACGACCATGTTGTTCCGATTTGACCATCACGGGTACATGGAAGTGCCCAAAATCTTCACAGGGAGTATTTCACGATTCTTTTTGGAAATTACACTATGGCCCATGTATGCGACATCGCAAGAACTTTTCTTGGAACAAAACTACATCCGTCCTACTACCGACATCACCCTGAAAATTATAAAGGAAACCAAAATTTTAAGTTGAAAATTTGAGACAAAATCTCCCCCAACCTTATTCCATCTCAATTTTAATCACTAACTATACCCATTTCACATCTCCAAACACTTCCTCCAGACCCAACTCTCAAGATTCTTTCCATTCACTTCACTACAACAATTCAAGTGCTCAATCAAATTGCTCCTCTCAAACATCTACAAGTACTAGAGGATGTTGCATCTTTGAGTACAAATTAATTGAGGTAGTTTTCCATCATTCCATGTTCATTTTGCAATTTTATTTGTGTTATTGTTATTTTTGTTATGGAACAAAGATTGAATGTTTTCATGAAGTATGATGATTGTGTTACATGTTATATAGTTTAGAGTGTTTGTGTTATCAAAATAATTCAATGTTTGTCAGTAGTGAGGAAAAAAGGTTTAGATTAGGACTGATTTTGGACAATAATTACATTTTTGTAAGAACGCACTTTGAATGTGCGAAGTCGGTCTCAACCCAACGGCCTTGCAATATATTACCGACCGACGACCGACATTGCAAATTTCTAGGAAATGCTTGAAAAAAATATGAATTTCTGATGTCGGTCTGCATGTCAGCCGGTGTAACATCATTGTCCCATGTATGCGACGTCGCACTCAAGCAGATGATTTACGTTTTTCTGGTTGAGATTAATGTCATATATCGTCCCACAACAATTCAAGTGCTCAACAAAATTTATGTGTATTTCATTTGGTGACAGCCCATTTCCGACATAAATTTTGTTGTGGGTTGGTTGTAATAGGACAAAGAGAGTTTTTAATGGATTTTCAGCATTTAGATGGATGGACTTGTCATTTCACTATTCGTAGTGACAGTTTTAATGTTGTCCAACATAGACAGTGAAAGTTTAATACCAATAATATTTCAATTTATATCAACCCTGTGTATTTTAATAGTTTGTATATCAAATTTGTAATATATGCGGTAATTGTGTGGATTCTATCATGTGATTCCATTCCGCATTAATTAAACAACAATTGATTGTTGTATGACGTTTAAATATTCCGTGAGTCATTGAATATTAAATAACATGTAATGACTAGCAACGAACGATTGTTTGTATCATGAAATATAAAATATTTTAATATTTTACAAGAATCGACGTCTCTCCAATGAACAAGTGGTGTCACACACACCGTTACAGAGATAACACATAACCGACATTGCACAAACGGGAGTCGGTAGAATGTGTGCAAGATGGCCTTTCAAAATGACATTGTACTGGTCATAATTTCACATCAGCATGCACACGACATGACCCCCACAATGTGCGACATCGGTTAAAAGCTCGTGCGATGTCGCTCTCATTCCGACTGATGTCAAGCGGAAGAATTACAACAATGGCCAACTATCCCTTTCCTTCTTGCTATGACCAATGTCGGTCACAATACCTGCTGACTTTGGTCTAAAATCGAGGTAAAAATTGTACCTTTTACTATGTCAGTATTTACCTCGGTTTTTTGGACTAAAAATCGCTATAAAAAGTCCTGTACAACCGAGGTAAAAGGGCCTGTTTCTTGTAGTGCTATAATGACAAGCTACAATCCTCCGTCGCAATCTGCATCGGCGAGGAACCACCACCAACACTAGATTCAAGAGGGTGAGCCAGCACCGATTCAAGGAACCAGCACCATCGACGCTCCACCCAGCCAAAAGCATCGTCGCTTCAAAAAGAGGAAGAACATGGATTTTTTTAGATAAGTGGAAGATTAGGGGTTTCACGAATATGAAAGAGAAATTGTCAGGCTCTGAAGAAATCATCGGCCCCCACTCTTCCATCGCCCCGCCACCGATGATGGAGAGGTGATGAAGGATCTCCCCTCGAATAGAGAAAAAACATTTCAAAGGTATAATGATTATTTCAATTATTTTCGTCCAATTTGACCGTTGAAATTTTGATCAACCTTATGTTTCGAACAAATCCAAAACCCCTCTTCTCTAATCTTGAAAACATTCGAACATGAGGTGTTTCGAACAAATCACCCCATGTTTAAACAAATCCAAGACCCTATGTTTCGAGCAAATCTGAAACCCTTGACATGGGAAGTCTCGAACATGGGGCGATTTAATAACATGGGGTATCTCGAACATGAGGTGTTGGTTAACTCTATGTTTCAAAAAAAATCTGAAACTCCCTCTTCTCTAATCTTTCTCTTCTCTATATCACCCCATGTCAACTCAATATCAAATTAGGGGTTTCAACGATTTTAGAAGTTTATATCTGAAAAGTGCATTTTGGTAAACCATATGTTTCACTTTTATTTTTATGCAAGGTTATATCTACACTTTCGAACAAAACATAGAGCTAAAAATACACTTTTTTTCTGTAAGTTAACTGCTAAAATAACCTTTTTTAGGATGAAAGTGCCAATATAACCCCGCAAAATGAGAAAGTGCCAAAATAACTCTAACATATTGATATATGTACCAATCTAACACTAGACGCAGTTGACTTCAATGGTCAATGGAAATTTTGGCTAGAAGTAAATAAAATGAACATTTTACCCCTAGATTTAAAAAAGAAAAAATTAACAAAAGTGGGAAAAAATCTAATTAGTCTTGTCCTTTCTTCTTTCGGCGATCCTTTTCTTCACCGCTGGGAATCACACAAATATTCACTGAACCTCCCAATAACTCTAACAAATTTCATCACCGTAAACGTGGTAAATAATTTTGGTGACTCTCATAGCCCATTGGAGAAGCTCTCGAAGTGTTAGCGAATTTGGGAAATGCTTGTGGTCGGTGAAAAGGTGACGCTCGTGGCCGATGAAAAGGAGACGCTCGTGCTAGGTTGCTAAATTCATCGGAACGAGGGATGAGGATGAGGAGTGGCACATGGTGTGAAGGTGTCACGGCTGGGTGAGGAGGAGGGGTGGATGGTGGCGGTTGGTGGTGGAAGGGTGGCAGTGGAAGGGTGGCGGTTGGGAGGTGGAGGGGTGGCGGCCAGAGGTTGAGGGTTAGTGTTGGTGGGATCGAAATCGGAACCATATGTATTGGGGTTGAGAGCAATGAAGAACTTTGCATCGAGGTGGAGAAACAACGTGGAGTCGGAAGCGAAAATTCCAGGGATGGGAGGGATGAGGAAGCTCGGGTTAGGGTGGTGGAGCACAGAGAGGTTTGAAGAGGCGGAGGTGCAAGGGCTAGGATGGATGAAGAAGCTGTCGTCGGGGCGGCGGAGGACGGAGCAGTTCAACACAGTTAGTTGATTTGGTGGTGGGTTCCACGAAAAGTAACTAATCAATCATGACAAATAAATTGCATTCTGAGAAAAATAGGTGGGAGCGTTCACAACTGGAAAAGTAGATAAAGGGTGGGGGGAGGGTGGTGGTGGCGGGTGAAGGATGGAGGGAAATGGAAAAGAAATATTTAGCTTATGGGATAAGGATATTTTTTTTGTCCTTTTAGGTTCGGTCAACGCCCAAATTCTTCAGTCAACACTGGAATTAGGACAAAAGGTTATAACTGCACAATTTGCTATGAAGTTAGGGTTATTTTTGTTTTTTTTCCATTTTTCAGGGTTATATTGGCACTTTCAACCTGAAATTAGGGTTAAAAGTGTAAAAATCCCAAAGTATAATCTGTAGAGAATATGCCGACTAACAATTTGTCCAATCATGAAAACCCTCATTTCAATAACTTTTAAGGTCAAATTGCAATTACTTATGCATTACCATACATTTTTAAAGTTTTTTAAAATTATAGAAATCTCGTTGCAATAAACAAAAACATACATCAAGTTACACCATTAGTTACATCAATTATAAAATGCACTTGTCTGACAGTTAGTCGATCTAAAACAATGTTAGGTTCATGCTTTATGAAGACCATGAATGTCTAGTCCATTGGTGTGTCTTAGAATTATGGTATGCCTTCTTGGAAAGGTCAAATGTCTCTTTGTTATTAGTTTTTTTATGAAGAGGCTTTATGGTGACTCTTGGGGTAGCCTATGTGTACATATAAAAGGGATTCAGAGCTAGGAGATAATTATACAACAAGCTACAAGAACAAATCAACAAAACAAGAGTGTTGAGAGTTTTAGAGTGAGTTGAAAATCTTTCCTTTTTTTGAGAGCAGTTTTGATTGGGAGGTTGGATCGAAAAGCAAACGTTGTTCAATTTTTCTGAAATTTGGTCAGCGTGTTTGAAACTCGTGGGACTTCGATTTGGAAGGTTGGATCATTAGTTTGTGTTTGGTTTGGAAGATACTACAGCTCAAGTGAAAGCTCTGTTTTCTGGTGATATCTTAGATCTTCTGCTACTCTTGTTGTTTATTCTTATCCATGATGCTTATGGTGGGTTGTAACCCTTTGTACTCTGGTGTTAGGTTTGTTTCCCTTATTTTATTATAATAATAAGGAATAGGGTGGACTCTTGGAAGTCCCGTGGTTTTACTCTTCACACCGAAGAGGTTTTCCACGTAAAAATCGTCGTGTGTTGTTTTCTCTCTTTAATTTCTTGTTGGCTGGTTTTATCTCCGTTGTTGGTTGGTTTTGTGATTGTGTTTGAATAGTTTGGTTGGTTTTTTGCCTTTATTGAGTATATTTTTAAATATTCAACTTGTGAAGGGGTAGATTAGTGAATACAGTAGGAAGCTCTTTGTATAAATACTCCCTTGTACAACTGTTTTATGACCACAGAATATATGTAGATATTTTCCACACTTTACTTGCCTTCTCTGAGCTTGACAGCTATAGAGCAGTTTTTAGTTATTCTTCTCTTCTTGTTTTTCAGTTTTCTCTGAGCTTTGGGATTCAGATTCTTGCTGAATCGTTATGGTATCAGTGCTACTGGTTATGGATTTTTAAATCCTCTGCTTTGATCGTTGAAGATATAGGGAGTATGAGTTCATCCAATGGAGAAGGTGGCAAAGCTTCTTCTGCAAATTCCAGGAAAAGAGTATACATCGTGGATGAGGAAGGATTCACCAATATTTGAGTGGAAGATCCTCTTTATCTTCATTCTGGTGATCACCCTGGATTATCAATAGTGACAGATTTGTTGACCGAAACAAACTACATGACTTGGAGCGTGGCTATGGTGACATCTCTTGAGTCCAGAGACAAATTGTGCTTCATAACTGGTGAATTTACTACTCTTGAGGTCAATTCACCTGTTTATAAGCAATGGAGAAAGGTCAATTCAACTCTAGTGTCTTGGATTAGGAATTATATGACTAAGTGGATAGCTAGAGGTTTTGGTTTCAAGTGATGCTGAGAAACTTTTGGAAGAGGTTAAGAAGAGGTATGGGGTTAGTAATGGACCTTTACTGTATGAAATTAGAAGAAATATAGCCTCACTGAAACAGGAAGGAAAATCCGTGACTCAATATTTCAATGATATGAACAGTCTTTGGGATGAAGTATCTTGTCTGAGGCCTAAACGAAAATGTAGATGCAGTCCTACTGTATGTACTTGAGGATATTATGAAGCTTCAGAAGCAGATGATAATGAAGATAAATTGCGACAGTTTTTTATGGGATTGAATGATGATTTTAATCTTATCAGAAATCAATTACTTGCTATGGAACCTGTTCCACTTGTTGCTAAAGCTTTCAACCTTATTCTTAAGATAGAGAAGACTAGGGAAATTCAGCTACATCAGGTTCATACATCTGAGAATGCAGTAGTGTATGTTAGACCTGCAGTAGATAATCAAAGTAACAGACGTGTATATTTTAACAAGAAAAAAGAGCAGCCGAAGAGGAAGACCAATATGAAATCTGACTATTGTCACAGAGCTGGTCATGTGAAGGATTTCTGCTACAAATTGCACGACTATCCTGAATGGTGGTCAGGAAACAAGGATGGTGGTGGTAGGCAGAAACCAAGGTTTGCTGCAAATGTTAATACAAATGGAGTGACACGGGATACTCCTTTGGACTTGGATGAATCAGGTAACCAACCTAATCTAAAGAATATTATAGCAAGTTTGATGCAATTGCAGCATGATGTTGGTAGAGCAATGAAAGGGAAAACGTAGGAGTTTGATATAGCTCATGGAGAAATGATCAATATGACACGCTTCACAGATTTTTCAGGTTCTATTGTAACTCATATAACTAACTCCATATTTCAATTTGATACTTGCTCTTGGATTTTGGATGGTGGAGTTTCTAGCCACATGTGTAGCAATCTGAATTTGTTCTATCACACACAACCTATAACTGCTATAACTCCGGTTTACTTGATCATTCAGTGAAGATGGTAGAATGACAGGATCTGGTTTTGAAGGATTGCTTATATGTGTCATCTTTCAAATGTAATCTATTATCAGTGAGCAAACTGAGAAAGAGTGTTGTTGTCAACATTAATATTACTCCATCTTTTTTCCTGATACAGGACCTCGGGACTAAGAGGATCCTTGGAGTGGCTCAGGAGCATAGAGGTCTTTTACTTGGTGAATAATCAGTCTTTTGATTCAAGGTTTATTCAGAAATTTGTTGATTTGATGAATAATAGTAGCACGAAGGAAGGTAGTATTTTCGTAAACAGTGTTGAGGCATCTGATATATCAATATGACATAAAAAGCTTGGTCATCCATCCTCGAATGTGATGAACCATGTGAAATCAGTTTGTAAAGTTCCTGGATCTTTTCAATGTAATGTTTTTCCCTTGGCTAAACAATCTAGAAATCCTTTTCCTATTTCAATTACAAGTTCTGCTATAATTTTTTATTCGGTTCATATGGATTTATAAGGGCCATATAAGACTCCAACTCTGAATGGAATGTCTTATTTTCTGACTGTTTTTGATGATTTTATCTTAACCATTTGGACTTATTTGTTGAGAAACAAGGCTATGGTTTGCTCTGTCATTCAGGGATTCTTGAAGATCGCCTGTACTCAGTTTGATAAGGGTGTGGAGGTTATTCGTACAGATAGTGGTACGGAGTTCATCAATATTTGTGTACAAAAGATGTTTCAAGATTATGGGATTATACATCAGAAGAGCTTCCCTTACACTCCACAGCAGAATGGAGTGGTTGAAAGGAAGCATAGACATTTGCTTGAAATGGCTCGGGCCATCATGTTTCAAGCCAACTTGCCTGCTTAGTTCTGGGGGGGGATTCCATCCTAGCAGTCACCTACTCTGTTAACAGGTTACCTACACCTACTCTAAACTGGAAATCACCCTATGAAACATTTTTCCATAATCCACCAGATCTTCAGTTTTTAAAAAGTTTTGGTTCTTTATATTTTGCAACTAATAATATTCCTCATAAAACCAAATTCCAACTTAGGTTTTTTCCTTGTATTTTTTAGGTTACCCTATTGGTCAAAAGGCCTACAAATTGTAAGATTTACATCACAAAAGGACTATCATTTCTAAAGATGTTGTGTTCAGAGAACATATTTTCCATTTTCAGTCACATACTAATAGCACTTCTTCTTTACAGTCACT
>JAULKJ010197658.1:0-14154 GCA_032355405.1 Rubia balearica
GTAAAGGTGAGGTCAAACGCAATGGCTGAGGTGCGGTCAAATGCGATGGTGGCATTGAGAGCTGAGGCAAGATGAATTTTTTGAATGAGGCATGGCTGATCTGAGCTTTACCTGGCATTTTTCGTGGAGCTCGCGACTTTCACCAGCAACTGGAGTGCATATGTAAACCCGATGTTTCTAGTCCAGGATATAAGGTCAGGGATAGTACACCTCCGCGATAGAGACAGCAACCGGAACGTGGCGGCAGAGACAATGTCAGAGAAGAAGAAGGACTCGAAGGTGAAGCGGCAGTGACAGTGGGTTCGAAGGTGAAGCGGCAGTGACAGCGGGCTCGAAGGTGAAGCTGCAGTGACAGCGAGCTCGAACGTGAAGCGGCAGTGACAGCGGGCTCAAAGGTTTGCGACCGAAGCTTGGCGGTGGTGGAGAACCTTCGGAGACAGCAGCAACAGATCTGGAGGTACCCCTAAGGATTATTAGAGATGAGGAAGTGAGGGTTATTAGGAGATGATGGTTTTATAAGATTAGGGTTTGGGTGGTCTTAGTTGGGCCAAGTTGAAATTTTTTTAAGTACCTAGCACCGGTATCATACACTGTGCCTACAGTGATCATATCGGCATTTGGTTTTTTAAACGAAGATGCATGATGCTGCTTTAAATGAAAAAATTCCACCTGAGAACAAAGAGAAGAAAAATATTCTAAGTACCTAGCACTAGTATCTAAACTTGTGCCTATGGTGATCATACTGGTGCCTATGTATTTCAAAAGCAGCTGTGTGACACTGCTTTAAATGAGCATTTTAATTTTTTCCACCTGAGAGTAAAGTGAAGAAAAATATTCCAAGTAACTAGCTCCGGTTGTCTTACCGGTACCTATGATGGTGCTACCGGTGCTCATAAAATATACCTCAAATATTGGACGAAAATTCAAAAAATTATTTTGACGCTACACAGTAGCACCGGTATGATTGAAAAACAATGCCGGTGCTAGTATATTTTGCCCTCCATGTTAACCTTTTCATTTTTACAGTTATGACCATGAGAAGAAATTTGGAGGAGGAAAATCACAATATTGGAGAAATCAAAACAAAATTAAATAAGAGGCAATTACGTTATTGAAATTTGAGCTACAATGGGTGAACAAAAGAGTCTGTAACATAAATTTTTGGAAAATTATACTGTGGCCCAAAATTGTGTTACCCAATCACCCATTGCTCCAAAATACACGATTTTTGTTATTCTTGCCTAAATATGTGAATATATTTAAAATGATTTTTAGGGTAAATTAATGAAAATTGTTAGTACATGTTCTAAGGTAACTTATGGTTGATTACTTTGAAGTTACAAAGTGAAATTAGAAAGAATTATGGATATGTTCTTGTGCCCGATTGTTGATAAATATTCCTTCACAGACATGGAAAATACATTGGGGTGTATATGGTAGGATCACGTTCGAGAAAATTTCAATATGGAGTTACGAGTGAAGTTTTTAATGTTTTGCACTTAGGTCACTCTAAGAAAGTTGGAGTCATCGAATCACGAAATTAGTGGCACCAAAATGCAATTCAATTATATACGATTGCAGCTTTGCAATTGGGGAAATATAAAAACCAGTGATTCTTGCCTATATATAGAAATATAAAACAAGTGATTTTTTTGGTGAAATATTGAACAACACTTGTCTACGCTCAAAAGTAACTAATGGATGATTACTTAGAAGTTACAAAGTGAAATCGAAAAGGATTATGGATATGCTCTCGTGCTTGATTTTTGATAAATATTTCCTTACAGACATGAAAAATACATTGATGTGTATATGGTAGGATCACGTTCCAGCGGATTTCAATTTGGAATTACGAATAAACTTTTTTACTTTTTGCACTTAGTTCCTCCAAAAAAGTTGGAGGCGTAGAATCACAAAATTGGCAACATCTAAGTGCAATTCACCAAGAAATGATGGCGACTTGCCGATTTGGGCATAAATGGGGGAACCAAAGAGGGGTCTCGAATCAAAACAATGATTAATTCTACATTTTTTTGTAAATTACACCATGGCTCCCAAATATTTCAAGCACACCCTTCTATACATTAATTAATGAACCATCTCTCCCAAACATCCACTTTTACTTGCAAAAAAAAAGAAGGGTACATGAGCTTTAAATGCACTCCTAGACCCGGTATATTATAACCTATACCACTGCTAGCTATTTTCCCACCATAATTTTACCCTCCAAAATTACAATTTCAGTCATAGGGACATATATTAGCACAGGTAAATGTCATTTAGTCAAAACTGGTGCTGGAAAATATCAAATTCAGACATTTTTTCTTCAAATGCACGGTCTCAGTGAAACAATGTTGAATTCATTCATAGGCCACGATATTTTGGTTTATTTGGCAGATTACCGATGCCTATGAAATTCCTTGAACCGATATTGCTCTTTCAGCACTGACATATTGGTACCTATGTACCTGTTTTCTAGTAGTGTTGGCCTCCTTATCGTGACTGAATGAGGAGACAATTCCTTCACAATCTTAATTTCTTTCTCTAAGTTTGCTAACTTATCTGATTGCTTATCAAAAGCCATAGTAGTATTCTACAAAGGTATTTACTTTCCCTTGGTACACTTAATAAAATATATCTATACCTCAATTGCTTGGAAACTTCTGAACAACCTGAACCCCCAAAAATATTGTGATAGAGAGTGAACCACGCTCTCCCTTATTCCCCGCCCTTCGTAATTGAAAGAATACAGTTAACATGCTCACCATCAATTCCTTTCCAACACTCTTACACATTTCCAAAAAATTGATAATCCTAGCCACGCCCCTAGGATGAAATTGGGCAAGAGCAATACCATTAGCCTCCAGCATACCCAGAATGAAATCTAGGATAAGTAAGATCAAACTATATAGCACTTGGTGTTCATACGCACAATAGCGAGTGAGTTCTACACCCTTTCATCAATGTCGGGTACCTTAATACCACATCAATTAATAAAGCGATGATGTTCCCTCAATAGATGTAGATCACTCACAGATATAGAGCTACCCTCACCAACAGCCTGACTACCCACCTCCATCCCTAATCCATCTTCCTTAATGCTACCTCTTCATTAATACGCACATCATTATGATTCAACCCACTACCACCCAAATTATAATGGGCAATGGAAGACGGCTAATCAGAACATACAACCACTATATATGAAATATAAAGAGTGGTAAATGATATTTAACTTCTACAATTAGAGATCTAATGAACAACCTGCCAAAATCTGATAGCAATTTTGAAAAGGGAAAAGGCAAGGCAAGCCCTTCTAACACACTACAGCTTTCTTAGAGACACTGTAGAACTCAAATTGATAAAGCTAATTTTTTGGAAGCACACATTTCGAGGTAATTAATAACTTCTGTTAGTTAGGAATTGGATCCGTCTCTCGTTAAATGTGCTCTGTAATGATTATTTTGTATGCCATTTCATTCACACTTTAATATCCTCCTCAATTTTTGGGACAACCCTAACCATTCTCTAGAATCTGGGGAGTATCTATCGGTCACCATTAATTTATTATTTTCCCTCAAATGTACCAGTATCGTAGCATATATGTCACCCATAAATTCATTCTCTGCTTTACACGCACTAGAATGTTCCAACCAAACTGAGTTGATGTTTATTGTTATCTATCTACTTTGCTTTAAAATAACACAACACTCACTTTTGTAAAACAAAAAACACACACTTCGCTTATCATGACTTTGTGGTTGAGGGGATTTATGGTATACATATATGGCCCATCTTGTCCCAGACATTCAAAGCCAAGTTGTAATGTGGCCTCTTCGCACAAACATATTGGCTTTCTATACACTTATAACCCTACCATGCTACTTCTCCAAATATAACCAATCCTGGAAGTAGTGGGAAGGCACCAGTCACCACGATATCCCCGCTAGGCCACAATCTAGGAGAGAGTGGCACAATACACGAGCGACAATCACACGATCAAGGCTCTATTAATAAAGATGAATAATGCTACACAAGGTAGGTTGTCTCTAATGAGAAAAATAAAGAATAATAAAGTGATACTGAATAGAGTGTCGGAGCTTCCGGGGAATTTTGCAGGTAATCAAAAAGGCCGAACTCATAGTAGCTAATTCGAGAATTATCTACACTCGGAAGGAATCCCTCACTTTACCTACTTTAACTGCATGGGAATTAGTAGGAAATATTTACAAAGATGAATGTAACCATTGTCAGGATTCACTAGTTGCACAAAATTTCCAATTGGGGTATTTTCTCCTTCCATAATCATCATTGAGAGAAGTAAGAGTAGCACCCTCAATTGCAACTTCATTGATGATGCCCCTTAGCTTTCAATGTAATCCTAGAACGACAATAAATTAGTAAGTACATTACCGTTTTATCACCAATACATTTTAAAATGAAACTCTCAGTGGAGAATGGTATAGCCCCAGTGAGGGGATATAATGCAGTAGATCAACATTGTATAATGGTAGCTTGAAAAGAGCTTAATAGGATGCGAAAAATTAGCACCATCCACAAGGAAGCTGTCGAAGCTTCACCTACCGATGTGTAGAAAATATTGGTCCGATCATCAAGAACCGTAGAAGGTGGTGGCTGATTCAGGTGAAACAACAAATAACTTCTACTTGATAAATATTTTAATGTCTTCTCATGGCATGTTTATGGCCTAACAGGAGTTCCAAAAAATTTGGGGGTACACCACCTCAAGATTGATCCCACGATCAAATCCATTAAACAAAAGAGAATAATCTTAGGTCCTAAAAGGAAGGAAACTATCAAAGAAAAAGTAATCGAAGAGGTTATCTACCTAGAGTGGCTTGCAAACCCAATCTTGGGCAAACAACATGATGGATGATGGAGAATGTGCATCGACTTCACAAACTTAAACTAATATCGATCGCAAGATAGTTATATGCTAACAGTGGGTATTAGAAGGCCGTTAAACTCTCAAATGGTATCACAATTAAATTTATAATTTCTTATCCACCCATGATATTATTAAGGTAACATTGAAAGCAAGCAAGGGTCGAATCCAAAAGATAATCTTATTTCCTACTCTGCAATATATTTTGGCAGATTCTTCACAAGTATAAAGGGGTTTTGGAAAATTTATTATTAATTTAAAACCAAAGAAAATAAGAAAATAAAATGATTTATTTAAATAAAATAATAATAATAATAAATTATGTCAAGATAAGGTATATATATTGGGATCCTCTCTCCACGACTATGGGAGACACAACTCTACTGTGTGAAAAAAAGTCTTCTTGAGCAATCGATTTTCTCTGGTGTTACTGCCATGGGGAGATCGGGCAGTAAAAGAAGGAAATCGGAGAGGGTTACAAATAAAGAGAGGAAAGAATTTGGGAAAAGCTTGATGTCGAGAAAACAAAAAATGGAGCAACCGCTGTAGGCTATAGAGATAGGGGAGAAATGGGTTAGGAGATTGAAGAGGGGATTGAGAAGTTGCAGAATGAGGAGAAAAGTGTTGAAATTCAAGTAACTCCAACAAATCAGGAGGTCATTAAGCCAAAGGATAAAAACTACAAAGCTCAGAGACAGCGGGGCAAACAAAAAGCTAAGTTGGGTAGATAAAATAGAGCATGAATCAAATCCCAAGGCCTGGAATGAGCTATTTGAGGACAAGGATGAGGTAAATTTCTTTGGTCCTTTTGAATTCGATGGGATTAAAATGGGAAAAATCTCTTTGGATGAAGTGAATGAATGTAATAAAAACTAGGAGACAACGATTGTTTGTAGATTTATGGGTAGTTTCCCCCGTTCAAAGTGGTTAAGGGGTTTTTGGCAGATTATGGGGGAATAAAATTCAAAGAATTTGGAGGGTAAGAAATTGAATATTCATGGTTAGATTCAAAACTAAAAAACAGAAGGAGGAGATAACTGAGAAAGGAATGGTGATGTTTGGTGGGAAACCTATAGTAGTTACAGAGTGGTCAAAAAACTTTGAAGTGATCAATCCTGTATCTGTTCCAGTTTGGATAACCTTTCCTGGTTTGCCAGTTTTTTACTGGAAGCCATCTATATTGATTAAAAATTTTTCAGTTAAGAAAGTCCCACTCAAGATGGATAGAGCAACGAAGGGGCTTGAAAGATTAGACTATGCCAGAATTCAGGTGGATGTTAGAATTGGAAAAGAGTTGCCAAAGTTTATAGCCTATATAGATGAGAATGATGTAATTCAGAAACAGATAATGGAGTTTGTATGGCTTCCTATTTTCTGTGAAAAATGTGCAATGTTGGGACACGGGGTGGATCAATGCAGAAAGTAGGAAGGAAAATCTGAAACCAAGAAAGTTATACACAACAAGATATATGTTCCAAAGGTTGGAGGATAAAAGGTTTAGGGAGATAAAAAGGATGAAGGAAATGAATCTCAGGGAGAAGTAATTGTTGGGGGAAAGGATAAGGGTAAAGAAGAGGGATTCACAGAAATTCAGAAAAAAAGGAAAAGAGCTTGAGAAAGCAGTCAGGGTATGGAAGGAAAGGCTGGGAGAGGTTGATCAAGGGGAAAGCAGTTCGAGGTACTTTCAATTTACTAAGCCTCCTGATAGTAATCAATAACATGTTGATATGTAATGTTAGAGGTGTGAATAATAAGGAAAACAAAAAAAATTTAGAGAGTTAGTGTTTAAAAATTAGGTAGGTGTTGTTGGTTTTTGAGAAACAAAAATACAGGTGGACAATGAAAAAAAAAGTCTTGGAGAAACTTTGGGCAGGGTTGGGAATTGATAAAGGGAGGAAGAATATGGGTGGGTTGAAGGACAGAGATTTTCAGGGTTTATGAAATCAATAAAAATATTCAGGGAATAGATATGGAAGTGGAGATTAAGGGTGCAAAAACAAAATTTTGGGTTACTGTGGTTTATGGTCAAAACAGTATTGAAGAAAGGGTGAAATTATGGGAATTCTTAGGAAGGTTGGATCATAGTTTTGTTCTCTGGTTAGTTATTGGGGATTTTAATGCCCTTTTAACTTTGGTGGACGGGATAGGGGAAACTGTGTTGTACAAGCTGAGACAGAGAATTTTCAGGAAGCAGTTATGAAATCGGGGCTGCTGGAATTGAAAACTACGGGGTCTAATTTCACTTGGGATAATAGGAGGAAAACTGGTGACAGAATCCCAAGTAGAATTGACAGAGCTATGGTAAATCAGCTATAAATTGCTGAATTTAGAGTTGTTAGAGTCCCACATTGGTGGTTGACAGTCATATAACTGACTATATAAAATTATGGGTTACCCCTACATAGTACCAATTGGTTTTATGATAGGAGTCCATGATTATAATAAGAGCCTCAGTACGTTTTGTGATTTCAAGTAGAATCTCAGACCATTTTCCATTGAAAGTTAAAATCATGAGGAGTGGAAAGAAGCAGCAGAAACCTTTCAAAGTTTTTAATATGTGGTTGCAGTCTAGAAGTTTTATGGAGTTAGTTAAAGCTGTGTGGTGGCTGGGAAAGCAAAATACTTTGGAGGGTTTCTATCAGAATTTGTTAAGGCCGCAAGAACCTTTGCAAAAACTGAACAAGAAGCAGTTTGCTTGGGGGGAGAAAAAGGCTGAAGAGGCAAGACAGGAATGGAATAAGCTATTCTAGAGTTGCATGGAGATCCTGGTACAGAAGAAAAATAGGAGAAAGAAATGATGAAAAGAAAGATGCTGAAGAGATGGAAAATGATAGCTTTCTGAAACAATTAGCAAAGATCTAAGGGAAAAAATAAGGAGACAGACCAGCTAAATTGTTTTACGCCAAGATGAGGTAATGCCAATTTATAAACTACATACTGTACTTAAATAGGGGAAATCAAAGGCTAGAGGTAAAGAGCTGGAGATTCACTTAATGGATTTCTTTAAGAAACAACTTGGAGGCTGGAGAAGTGTTTCAAAGAAATTGGAAGAGAATGTGGTGACAGGGGAGAATGTACTGAATCCGAAGCAGCAGGCAGACCTTATAAGAGGTATAACTGATGCAAAAATTGAAAAGGCTGTGAGGGGAATCAAATCTACAAAAAAGTCCTGGCTATTATGGGTACAACAGTAAGTTTTATAAGGAGGCTTGGAGGATAATTGGGGATGACTTTGAGGGTGCAATCAGAAGCTTCTTTGATGGAGAGAAATGGCCATAAGAACTGAGCAGAGCAGTTTTGGCATTGATCCCAATGGTAAAAAATCCTCAAACAGCAACTGATTTAAGACCTATCTCCTGCTGCTTTGTTTCATGCTCCCCCCGTCCCGCGAGTAATGGCTTAAGTGCTTTTGGACCAAATTTTTATGAGATGTGTGACCCACATGTTTGGAGAGGTAGGATTAATTGATGAATTTGGATAAAAAAATTGGGGCAATCTCGAGCCTTCAAATTATGCTAAATTTGGAAAGAGACAAAATATGTCATTACTAGTGGGATGGACTAAAATAAAAAGTGTGTCATTACTGGTGGGACGGACTAATATAGAAAGTGTTCCATTACTGGTGGGACGGAGGGAGTATAAAACTGTGACTAAAATTTTAAGTGAAAGATTGAGTACAGTTTTACCTGATGTTATTAGCCTAAATCAAGGGGCATTTGTGAAATGGAGGAATTTAGGGAATAATATTCTTCTTTCTCAGTAATGAAAGCAAGTTGCGTGATAAAAGTGGATACAAGGAAGACCTTTGACACAGTAAATTTGGAGTTTTTATTTTGTTGGTTGAATGAGTTTAAATTTCATGCTGTTTTTAGATCAAGGATAGAGGATTGTGTAAAGTCATCAAACTTCTGTTTATCTATAAATGGAATCTTTTACCAAGAGAACGTGAGTAAATCAAGAAGATCCTTCATCTCCTTTGATGTTTGTGATATGTATGGAGTATCTAACAAGGGTGTCGGAAAGAAGGATTAAGGAGGGGAAAATTAAGTACCACCAGAGATGCAGTAAAGCTAGGATTAGCAGTTTATTATTTGCAAATGACCTATTAATTTTTTGTGAAGCAAGTGAAAGATCTCTGAGAGGGGTAAGAGAGGTCCTAGATGAATTTCAAGAACATCTGGCTTGGCAGTGAATGAACAGAAGTCAGCAATGTATTTCTCATCTATAAATGAACTGGAACAGGATGTTTTGGCTAAAATTTTGGGGATTCAAAAGGGTAAATTCCCAATGAAGTATTTAGGTTTACCCTTATCTACTTTCAGATGGGATAGGATTCATGTGATGTGCTGTTAGAGAACATCAGTGAGAGACTGAATGGCTGGGATTCAAGAAAACTATCATATGCAGGAAGAGCTCAGTTGATAAATATTGTATTGTTAAGCATTTTAGGTTTCTGGTCTGGAGTTTTTAGAATTCCAGATGGTGTACATGAAGAAATAACCAAAAAGTGCAGGAACTTTCTATGAAACAAGAACTCAGATGAAAGGTATTTTGCACCAGCTTCATAGGATGCAATGTGCATGGAAAAGCAGATGGGAGGTATTGGTTTCAGGGATTCTTCTTTATGGAATCAAGCCTCACTGTGTAAGCACTTATGGAGTATTCAAGAAAAGAAAGTTGTCTTATGGATTAAGTAGGTGCAGGCTTATTATTTGAAGGGGAAAACATTGAAGGATCATAGGCCACAAAATGCACATAGCTGTATCTGGAAATTTCTGATGAGGCTATATAAAGACATGGCAGGCAAACTTGAAAAATGCAGTACTAGACTGGTTAGTTTAGTACTGATGCTGTATATAATATTTTGAAAGGAAAAGGAGAAAGGGATTCCATTGCAAGGCTGGCGTGGAACTAAAAAATTCTGCCTAAGTAGAGTTTTTACTTGTGGATATTGATTAAAAGTAAACCAGCAACTGTGGATATATTGATGAATTTCAACATTGTCAAAACATGTTGATGTGTTGCCTGTGTGAGACTGAGCAGGAATCAGCTAAACATTTGTTTTTAAAGTGTGTACGTCAGGACAATTTTACAGGAATGAGTCCGCAAAAGGTTGTAGATTTGAGGGTAGTGAAGAAGAGGTTGCAGACCTTAATGATAAGGAGAAGAGAGAGCAGTTTATTGAAGGTAGTGATTTTTTTGTATCATGTTTGGGAGGAGAGAAATATGAGACTTTTTCAGAACAAAAAAAAAGGGATGAAGGTGAGATGATGAAGCTGGTTGATGAAGAGCACCAGTTATGGGTAGAGAAACAATAAGAATGAAAGCAAGTTTGGCTGGAAAACTTGAATGTAGCAGGTTTCTGGCAGATGGAAAATGTACTAGGAAATAGATTGGATATTTTTACGGAAGAATTGGTTTTATAAAGCCTTTGAGACCAGCTGCAAAGGGTCGTTTAAAACAAAATGGCCCAAAAATAAGTGGCTTATTGTTTTATCCATTAAGAGACCTAGAGTGACTTATGGTTTTACTCATACCTAACTCTGCTCATAAGGTCTAAAAATTTTGGACCCATACCCAAAACCAGTGGGTCTAAACGGGTATTGGGTCCAAAACGGGCCCTAAATGGGTATAATATTCTGATGTGATGATCCGACCAAGTAGGACACTAGTTGTTCACCTAGAAATACCTCCTCCTGTAAAACAAGTCCCGAAAATGTTTCCGGGGAAAACACTCCGACGATCAAGTCAGCCTTTTTCCTTGAGAACTGGAATTTCTCAGTTTAGTATCACTTACTTGCTTCATTGCTCATCCCCTTGTATTTATAGATGTCTGCGATCGTGGTTCCGTATTGTCAGCGTCTGAGATCGTGGGTTGCATCATGGGTTGCATCATGGGTCCTACAATCTCGGTTTGTGGTTAAACCTCTAAACGTGGTCTCGCCCTTATTGGTTCGTGGCCAAGTCTTTCAGACAAGGCTCCACCTTTCTCGGTTCATTGGTAATATGAATATTGGGCTTCATAGTTGAGTATTGGGTTGGGCCTAAATGTCAGCAACCTTTAGATTATTAGCTAGGTATACACCATAATCCCCCCTAACCATGAAGACTAGTAAATACGAAGCGATGAATTTGTATTTTTGTATTATATTTGCGAACTGTTGTTTCGTGAACTCTTGAAGCTGTAATAGCATGTTCGCCTTCAATATAACCAATATTGTCTTCTCGAAGTGTTGTTTGCTTCTTGGCTACTAATGTGATGCTATATTTATTTTTTTCGATTTTGAAGTTTGAATTTCAAATTTAAACTTTTCTCCTTATCCACTATTCTTGTAACTAACTTATCCGTTCAATATTTTGCCTCATCGAGCCAAGATTTCCTCCTCCCTATTCGCTGTATTGTTCTAAAATTCTCTCCTTTTGTTGTGTCTTCCCTTTTATAAATGCTTCGGTTTTTTTATTTCACTTTGTCAATTTTCAATGTATTACGTATACTTATATTCTGCCAGCTTCTCGTATTCCTAAAAAGGTAAGCTACTTTTTGGCAGACATTAATCATTACTTTTCTTGTTCTATTTGAATTCTCTTACCTTTGTAGTTTCGTAAATTTAATTTCCTAACCCATTTGTATTATTCATCACCTTCTTCTTCTTTATTGCTCCAGTTTTTCGCTGCTCTCCATTAAACAGTAAGTTTTCTTTTTCCTGATATTCCTTCTCTGTAGGATGATAATTATACTTGTGTGTTTGTGTATCGTCTCTATTATAGTAACTTCCTTTTTGAACCTTAGTCTAGGGATTCTCCGATTGGTTTTCTTCTTTGCTTTTGTGTTGTGTATGCTCTGTGTTTTTCTTCAATTTTTGCTAAAGTACACCCTTTTGCCTTCTGTAATCTCTGATTGATAGTTTTCATCTGGATCTTAGGAATTCTCGTTACTTAATTTTTACCTCTGACATTGTTGAACCTTCAGTAAAAGATGTTGTTGTTGACAATGTCAATTTCGGGGAGGATTCCGACCATCCCACTAGTTCTTCTGTCGTTAGTAGTATTCTTTACTATTATTACTTAGAAGATCTTAAGGATAATTATCCTTTTTTGTCTTCATATGAACTTAGAGCCCCTGAACTTCTGAAAATGTTCGCACTCCTCCTTCTGGATTTATCTCTTGCTACTTGGATTATCTTAAGTTTTGACTTGTTTTTCCCTTACCTCGGCATGTTCTAAGCTTTCTCTCACATTATTGGGTCGCATTATCTCAGTTTCACCCTAATGTTGTTTCAATTTTTGTTGTCTTCTACCATGTGTGCGAAGCGACTCAAGTTCCCTTTTCTATTGACCTATTATGTAGTCTTTATCAGCTTTGCAAGGTGAAAAATTCATCTGAAAAATTCACCCTCTATACAGTCATCCCAACCTTCAAGTTTGTCAGTGGATTCCCTAATAATTGTGGTGTGTGGCATAAAAAAATTTGCTTTCTAAAACTTGGTAGTGGCAATCAACAATCTTTTCCAGTTTGGAACTATATTGTTCCTAAATCAAAACTTCCTAAGGCTGGGGTTCACCTTAATGCTAATTCTGAGGTTGTACTAACACTCAGCGAACATTCGATGTTTCTTTGCAATGCTAATACTGTGAGCGAAGGTGCTTGCTTGTCACTGTTTTGTTGTTTTTCATTGTCTTATTTATTTATCTCCTACTGTTCTCATTGTCTTCTTATCTCTTTGTGCTCGTCTAACTTCATTTGTATACTAAATTGCATAAATGAATTTAACCAAGCATCCTATCGAGATAAATTTTTTCGACGATGAAGATGAACAACCTAAAGATATGGTTGTTCAAACCATTGAAAACACTTCAACTATTGTCTCCTCAGACAAGGTGATCGAAGCTGGCTCCCAGCTCCAAACTTCTGAGGCTACCACTAAAGTAGGTAGTGAGATCGTTACACATAACACTCATGATACTTCTCATAGAAGAAAGCACAAGAAGCTAACAGGTGGATCTTCCCACACTTTGGAGAGTCCTCAGAAGAAGGAGAGCATCAGTCATTCCCACTCTAAACCCCCACCGCAAAACTATGGCTTAATAGTGGAAGGAACTATTCCTGCTACCCTATCCAAATTTTCTTTTCATGAGACAATGGCTACGGTATGCTTTTAAGGATTTATGTGTGCTTAAATTATGTATTTCCTTATTGTGATATCTAAGCACCATACTTGTCTGCATATTTTTGAAAATCAGGTTGGTGAGAGTCTACAGCTCGTCAGCCAACGAATTTCTGAGTTTGCTAAAGGAGACGATTCTGGAAAGAATAGTAGGTGGTTGAGATGAAATGCACTTGAATGCTTTATTGAGGCTGCTGAAGAGCTTGCGCAGTCAGTTGAAACTCGTGCCCTGGCTACTGAGAAAGAAGCTGATAGATTGCGTTCTGAACTGGAAGAGATGCAGACTAATAGTCTTGCTTCGCCTGTGTACCCTTAGGTTCTCGTTGATCCGCTGATAAAGATGAAGATGAAGTATTTTTATGCTTTATTTGAAGAAATCTTCACTTATGCTTACAATGTTGGGTGCTGGAGCCTCAGAATTTGCCAAAACTGGCTAAGTCAGAGAAGGTGCCGGAGCAGCAGAAGGCTAATCTCAAGGCATGTTTCATTTGTAGAATATCTTATGGCGATCACCCTTATGCGTTGCTATTTCACACCTCTCCAGTATGCCTTGTCTACCCATTGTGAGGTTGATTACTTTAAGGATCTTCCTTTCGGTTCCTAGCCTTCGGAGCCTATTGTTGGTTCTGATGCGAATACAAATGCTGAAGCCAATGCAAATGCCGAAGCCAACGTCAATACTGAGGTCTCTGCTCAGGATGTTAACGAGGAGGATTCAGCTGCCCTTGTCCATAGCTCACCTATTTCTGCTTCTAATGTTAGTGGATCTTAGTACTATTGATTATTAGTTGTAATTGATAATAATATTTTGATGTATGTTGTTTGTATCAGTATAAGTATTAACTTTTGGATCGCGCTTATAATTTTGCAAGTTCTCATCGAATTTATTCATATGCAGGGCTTTGATATTTTGGTTGACCATAGGGTTTTGAAACATCTCCATTATTTGAAATCTAATATTCATTTTTATGATCGTCCTTGGTATATGTCCTCTCCTTCATTCTGTCTTATTGAGCTGGGCAAAGCTAGTCAGTCATTGTCCAAGGAATATTTAGACTTATTTCTACTAATAGCTTATCCAAT
>JAULKJ010197769.1:0-14153 GCA_032355405.1 Rubia balearica
CACTGGGGACCCTAATGAATATCCCTCCCACTAATATGGGTTTAAATTTAAAAAAAATAAGGAAAAACAAAATGAATGGTGGAAATTACCTTAAACTATACCAAATTTGAAATATGCCAAAATAAAATAAACATTCCAATATAAAAAGTGTGTCATACTTAGTTGAAGAGGGAGCAGCAAGGTAAGATCTCAAATGACATCATTATCTATGTATCTTTAATACCACCAAATCTATCCTAACACCAAAAAAAATTCTTTTATAACTTATGACATGGTTATAATGACTTTGACGGAGTATACCTTTATTACCAAACAGCCATCCTCAATATTACTAGGACACTGTCGAAATTCTAATGTTCAAAAAAATAATAATCTAAAACTTGACCTTTGAAACAGAACAAGAAAGTAAATCGTGACACAGCCCGAACTTGCGTGAAAAACGCTCCAATGCAATAACAAGAAAGAAAACAGAGCTACTCCCTCTCCCTATGTTCAAAAGATAATGACACTTTCTTTTTATCTTTTTTTTCAGGACATGTTTGACCACTAATAACTTTTGCTACGTATCTTAATATCATGTAAAATTTTAATATTTAAAAAATACATGCTAAGAAGAATCCAACGATATCTCACATGATAATATTATTACTTATATATTAAATGAAATTTATGATCAAACATGACTTGAGAAAATTGACTAAAAAGTGTGTCCTGAACGGAGGAGTACGTTAAGTGGAACTTCAAATACGTGTACAAGTCCAAACGGCTTTCAATTAGTATTTTAATTTAATTTTTATGAAAGAATTCTCCTCTTAAAAAACGTTATTTTAATATTACAAGCGAACTTTTTACCTTTTATTATGTTAATTAAATCCCGGAAAGACGGTCTCCAAGACTTTGTTGGACTAAACCGAAACTATTAACATCTGTTAAAACAATCAATTAATTTGTTTCACTGATAAAGAACAGTAAATTTGAAGGGGAAAAAGTGTAAATCTAAAATTACAGGGTTGATCACTTGATTAATTAATTGATCTCTACCATGTAAGGGCTAAAAGGCACCGGAACACTCGGTCAACGGCGAGGTCAACGGAGAGGTCAACGCCGGTAGTCCATCGATCAGAGCCAGAGAGCCTTCGCTTCCCTCAACAGCGGCACGAGTTCGCCGGTGATATGAGTCGCCATCACTCTCTCCAATCCGCCGAACAGCTTCCCGCCGACAAAAATCACCGGAAACTGCAACTTCTTCCCAATTCCGTCCGCGCCGCCGCCGTCGCCGATCCGCGACAGCTCGTCGATGACGGCGGTCTCGTCCTCCTCTTCGACGAAGTAGATCTTCGGATTAACCCCGAGACCTAGCAGCAGCTGCTTCACCACGTGGCACATGCAGCATCCAGGCCGGCCGAAGGCAATCACGGCATTCTCCGCCACAAGCTTCGCCACGTTCGGCCTCGCGGAAGAGGAAACGCCGCCTCCGCCACCGTCCACGGCGGAGGAAGCGGAGGAGGGAGGCCAGGTTCTGTAGGGGGGGAGAGCTTTCTGCATGGTGGGCCGTACAGTTTGTTAGGGAGAGAGGGGGAGGAATGAATGGGATAAGGGAGTGATGGGGCGGTTATTATACGGGGGGGAGTGGGGTGGGGCCCTCGGGGACTATAACGTCAATGAATATTGCGTATTGTTTGACGTCACTGGTTACTGTTTGGTGGGAGTGTACACGTCATTGATGCGGTGTGGAGGGTGCGTAGAGGCTGCCTTTGGTTTGATTGCGGCCTCCCATTCTGGCATTGTGGTACGATAGATTTGACGAAATGAATGTGGAAATTATGCAGATCTTCCACCTCCATTTTCTCTTGTCCCCAACAATGTGCTATTGTCCCTCTTGACTTCCATTTTACTTGTCACTAGACTATGATCTCTAATATTTTGCTTTTTTTATGGTTACATTAAAAAATTTATATCTTCTTAAGTTAAGTTATCTCTAAAAACTGCGAGCTCTATCAAACAGACAAAAAACGTCGGAGGGGAGAAAACAAGGGTTTTCTTTGATTTATTTCTTTTAGTAAGTCGGATTCTCTTATGAGAAAAGACGATCTAAATATGCCAAAAATGATCTTTCAGTAGTTTTTCCGCATGCATTAGGTTTTATGGCGAGGGAGATAGGATGAAAAGGGGTAGTCTATTAGGGCTTGCCAAGTTGGAAACCAGTGATTGTGTAGAAGATGGAAATGTTCTGTAAGTCTATAGCAGTATTAGAAGAAAGGTAGAATCTTTAGATCAGTGAATCCAGTTGTTTCCAAGAACAGATTTAGAGTTTCTTACAAGGCTCTTATGCTAATTGGGGAGAGCTAAGGTTGGTTCTTAGAATAAGAAATAAGTTTGTTTATTATAACACGTTTCCGACAGAGATTAAATTTGGATCGAGCATTCTGCCCAAGAAATTGAAAGGGTGCAATCATGATGAACAAAGATTTGCACGAAAATTATCCGTGTTCAAGGATTAATAAAAGGAGAAGACGAGTAAATTGAGATGGAACTCAGCCTGTAAATAGTGGTTCATTCAATGCAGTGAAAACTACAACCAGCCACTGCAAGACAAATTTAGGATATAAGTTTAACAGACGTCACAAGAACATGAGTGATGTTTCTTCTCTCCCTCTCTCAGATGATTTTTTTATTCCACTGTGTTTGGACTTGTCCAAGGAGTATAAGGAACGTGTGGTTTCTTACATATATCTTGCTACGGTGAATGGATCAACAAGGAGAGGAAGAATAGTGGAAATAACACAGGAGAACATTGAAGAATTTATTGGGGTGGAGAAAAACTGTCTGATCTCATTTTGGATTAATGACAGGGACTTTAGCAAAGAAGGATTGAGCGAATATTTCAGTACCTTTTGGAGCATTGCGGCATTTGTGCTTCGTAGATACAAAAACTTCTATGTGATTAAGTTCTAGACCAAAGAGGAAGCTCTTGCAGCACTTTATGGAAACCCTTATTCTATAGCGAGAGGCTTACTTGCATTCAAATAGTAGGGTGCAGGCATCTCTATGAGAAGACTCAAGGTGGAGAAGGTGAAAACTCAATCCAGATTAATGGTATTTCAGCGGAATGCTTAATTTGCTCCATGAGCGAGAATTAATGTGAAAAATATGGCAGGTGATATTATTGATGTTTATATAGATCTTTGGCCTCGTATGAATCTTAAATACTTGTGTGCTACTATGTGGATTATACTTGCAGCTCCTTTAATTTTTGGTTTCTATTTGGATTTTGAGAATGATGACAGGGTTTGGGTTGATGTTAGATATGAAAGACTATAAGTTTTGTAGACGTTGTTGTGTGATAGGGCATCCATGCCAAATATGCCCAATTATTAATGATGTAGATCTAGATTATTTCATTGATAGCCATATTTAAGCTCATAATGCAACTAGAGAATATAATATAGCAGGATCAACATCAGGAACAATAACAACAGCAACAGGATGATCTTCCAAATAGCCATCTCCCAAATGACCATATGGATTGTCGAGAAGCAATGGATGTTAATACTTATCAGGAGGAGGTGAATACTGAAGATAATGAGATTCTACAAGGAACAAATACAGAAAACGTGGCATAGTGGCTCAACCTTCACAGATGATTCATAGATCACAATATAATGTTCAAGGTGTTTATGGTGCTAATTAGAGAGATCAAGAAGTGGTTAATTGTGATAGTAGCTATAGCAGTGTTGATAGTTTAGATGGAAGCATTGGCTTAACTCAGTTTTCCCAATAGCTCTCTCAACAGTTTTTGCAGGTTCAAGAGGATGAAGTTCCGAGTGCCTCAGCAATAGAGACAAAGAACAAGGGTGGCCCCATCCAGAATGCACATGTGATTGCTCTTACTAATCCTGAGATACCGATGTTAGCCACTCACCAAGCAGTTGTGTAGATTAGGGGAATGAAAATATGGATATTCAGGAATCATCCAGATGATGCAGCAAAAGGATTATGGAGAAAGCAGAAGCTAAAAGGAAAACTTTATCTCCTAAGAAAACACTATAAGAGCATATAACAACATTACTGTACAAGAATTTTTTTCTCAACTCAATGTGTTAAGATGAATAAGGAACATGGTAGAAAAGGAAAGGAATATGTAATTGAGGAAGGAGGCGATATACATTAACATGCAGATATAGCAGATTATGATTGGAAATCTAAGGAGAATAAATTATCAATTTCATAACCATAATGATGGTGAAGAAGGACAAGATCATTGTCAGAAAGAGGGCATTCTCCGAGGAATTTCAAGAAGAAAAAGACAAGGAATGGAGCAGTCTACCTCCTAAAACAAGATCAAATTTCTCTTAAACAAATTCAAACTTTTTAATGACAGATATGCATTTCAACAAAGTGAAATAATCAGAGTGAAGCATCTTAGATCGAGGATCATTATCTTTGCATGAAAAGTGCTCCCTCAAAAAAGAAGAAGAAGAAGCAAACGATCTTTCTTCAGCACCACCACCAGATGCTGAGAAAGAAGGAGTTAAAGGTTTTGCAGGTTTCGTGGAAATTTACCAAAAAATTTCCCCCATTATCCATGAGAGTGTATATGTGGAATTGTAGAGGCTTTAATGATGTCACTACAAAGAAGAAAATAAACCAATTGGTGAAGCAGAAAAAACCAACAATTCTATGCCTATTAGAAACAAAACTTCACAACAAATTATTCATCTTGGAAACAAAACTCGTATTTGATAGGGTAGAGGTGGGGATCCAATAGGTAGATTAGGAGGTTCAGCTGTATTTTGGCAAGACTATCTAGATGTTAGTAGTTAGTATTTTGTGTAAGGATAAGAACTTCATGTTTTTATTGATCACCAACACCAACCAGGAAAATGGTGTTTAGGAGTTACCTATGGCCACTTAGATATTATTTTTAGACCTTTTGTTTGGAATAAGTTGAATGATTTATATTATTTTGATCAGTATCCATTATTGTTAGTAAGTGACTTTAATCAAGTCTTATCTCAAAGAGATAAGCGTGGAGGTAACCCTGAATGTAATCCCAATATTGGGCCACATGAAATCCTGAAGAAACATATTCTGATCAAACTGCCAAATAAAGGCTTATGGTTTCCATGGACGAATAATAGGAAGCATCGACACAGGATCATTGAATGATTGGACAAAGCCTTTGGAAATCAAGATTAGAGAGAAAATTTTCCAGAAGCATTAGTAACTAATATCCTAACCATTGACTCAGATCATAGCCCAGTGTTACTGGATTTACTACCGAGGAGAATATTTCTAAAAAAATCATAGCATTTGAATCTTTCTGGGCAAAATCAAATGTTTTAGATCAGATAGTCCAAAAAGTATGGAATTTGGAGTTGAAAGACCAGATGCATATGACCAACAGGGAAAGGGATGTTACAATTGATTCCAAGTTTTGGAGTAACAACTCCTTCAGAAATTTAGATAGAAATATAAATAACCTGGAGAAAAAACTTTAACATTTGTAGCAAGGAGCAGTACTACACAAGAATACAAAGGAAATCAGAGAGGTGGGGCTCAAATTGAAGGATTCACAATAGAAATTATCGAATTAATGGCAGTAATGATCGAAGATCTCTTGGTTTAAATTTGGAGATAAATGCACTTTCCCCCCAACAAATAGGCTACAAAGAGAAAGGAATGTAAATACCATACAAGGAATCTTTCATGGACAAGGACATTGGATAACAAAGCAAGAACAGATTTTTAGTACAATATTTCGTCATGTGAAATCTATTTTTGTAATACCTATATGGTACCCCCCCTGGATGTAGCCTGAAAAAATAAGTCAGAATCAATTTTGACAAGCAAATAAGAGAAGGTTAATTGAAGATCAGAGGAATGTGCTTTCATCCAACTTCACAAAGTCAAGGTTTGTGAAGCAATTAATCAAAGGAAGCCATGGAAGGCTCCTGGAGAAAATGGCCTACCAACATGATTCTTCAAGAGATACTGAAGAATAGTTGGGAAAGAATTCACGGATATTATTGTGCAAATAGTAAATCAAAACACTATTCCAACTATATTGAATAAAACCCAGTTGGTGTTAATCCCCAAGAAGAAGAGATTTTAGGCCAATATCGCTTTGTAGTGTAAAATATAAGGTTATTGTAAAGACGATAACGAGTATGACTAAGAAGAATATTTTTTTCTTATAGAAAAAATTAAAATGGCTTTGTCCCAAGTTGCATTGTATCAGAGAATGAGTTATTGGGGCATGAGGTAGTAGATTTCATGGAAAAAAAAAGTATCCAAGAAGAAAGGGATTCATGGCTATTATACTAGACATGAGCAAGGCATATGATAGAGTTTCTTGGAAATTTTTGGAAATGAGAATTACTGATATGAGTTTCCCTCAATATTGGATGGAGCTTGTGTTAATTCTATTTCATACAAGGTGTTTTTGAATGGAGAAAATCAACCTTCTTCACACTTAACAAAGGACTCAGAAATGGCTGCATGTTGTTACCTTATTTGTTTATCATATGCCAACAGTATATGTTAACATGGATGGAGCCAAAGATAAGTGATAACGATGATTTGGGATTAAATCTTTCAAGGCAAGGACAAAAGATTAGCTATTTGGTGTATGATAATGATTTCATTCTCTTCTCCACATGCACAACAACAATTGATGATATAGCTAAGTCCATTAATCTTTGTGCAACATATTCATGCCAAAGACTTATTTTGACATATGTGCCATGCAATTCAGTGCAAACACTCAACATAGTTTGCAACAATATGCTAGAAATACTTTTAAAATTCATATAAAAAACCTTGGCGGGAAACATCTAGGGATGTATATAAACTTTGGATCTACAAAAAGAGAGGTTTTCAAAGGCCTAATCTCCATATCCAAATAAAAGTTTAGCTCATGGAAGAATAAAATGTTATCATTTCTTGGTAGTATAACACTAGCAAGGCACCTTCTTGCTTCAGTTGCGATCTATCAACTAGGAATATTCAGAATTCCTAAAACCATCTTGGAGAAATTAGACAAATGGCAGCGGAATTTATTTGGAGAGAAGAACCTGATGGTTGCTAAATACACTGGAAGACATGGCCTATAATATGAAAATATAAAGAGAATGGAGGCTTGGTTTGAGGTTAATGGGATGAATTAATAAGGTATTGCTTGGAAAACTCTTCTGGAATCTAGTTAGGGAGAATGATTCTCTGTTAGCTAGAGTTTATCAAGCAAAATATATAAGAGACAGGAGCATAATCAATGCCCTAACAAGGAACTTAGATTAAAGGGGATGGACATTTATTATTTGGTCAAGACCAATTGTCACACAAATTCAGGTTGTGAATGGAAGAAGCATAAGCATTATTGGTCAGTGGATTCCTAACATCAATAATCCACTTGTAATTTAGTCAGTAATTGCAACACAAACAGAGATTAAAGTATCACATCTTATTGCACAAGATAATACTTGGAGATCCCCACTATCGAGAGTAACATTTCCCTCTGAGATCATCCCGTACATTTTGGCTATACATCCATCATCAAATATTGCACAGAAGGATCAACCTTTGTGGATTCCAAACAACAATGGAAAATATAGTGTAAGGAAAGCTTATCATTTTGCTATGAACGAGCCTTAACCAGGACTAGGGGAGACTGGATTTGACTTAACAAAATTTCGGAAGCTAGTTTGGAATTTGAATCTGCCACAGAAACTGGAAGTATTTATATGAAGAATGATGAACAAAGCACTCACAACAGCCTCAAAACTGAATATACGGAATGTTTTATAGGATAACATGTGCACAAGATGTTCATAAGCAAAGGAGGATGATCTCACATACTACTGCATTGTGAGGACACAAAGAGAATAAGGAGAGCTTCTACGTTAAGTTTTGATTTCATCATTCTCACATATTTTCATATTAAAGATTGGTTTAGGCAGTGGATTCAATTTTCTCTGAATTGGGGGGGGGGGCGGGCAATCAAACTCTCAATATACATTCTATGGGAAATTTGAAAACAAAGAAATGGAGTGGCATTGAACGAGCAATAGAAAAACCTGATCCAATCATGGGAAGGAGGTTGGAACTCTTTCATCATCCCTAATCAAGCATCAAAGTATGGGCTCTTCCTGTTGTATTAATACCCAGTGCTTGTTCAGTTTCATTTATGTGGGTCTCTGTCATTGCAATGGGTTTAAGTGTCTCACCCTCTCCAATGTCTTCTAATGGTTTGAGTGCTCGATAGACCACTTGGGGAGGAACTAAGTTATGATTTTTACCATGAAGTAATTCATTTCTACGATACCACATTTTATTGAGCAGTATAGCAGCTAAAGACATTGTATTTTTAAATCTAATTTCATGAGTAAGTCTATAATCAATAGGATCATGCTTGGTTGATGATATTCACAGATTTGGCTGTGTAAGTCTAATTCTCTCCATGGAAAAATGTTTTGGAAATCTATTCCTCTCAAATGGCCTAAGATAGGGTGATCCGCTACCACTATATCTATTTATTAAATGTGGAAAAGTGTTATCTCAAGTTTTACAGGATAGTTTGAGGTTGAAGCTACAATCTGGATTAAAATTAGCAAAACCAGCATTAACTCTATCTCACTTGCTATCCGCTGATGGTACTCTAAAATTTAGAGAAGAAAAAAAGGAAAATGTAAAATTACTAATTAACCCTCAAAATTGACTTTTTTCATTGAAGTGAACATTTTGACCGGATGGAAGGGTTACAACTTAGAATGTTTGTTAGTTGAGGAGTGAAAAGTGTTAAAAAAAATAAGGGGCTAAAATGGGATGGTGGAGAGAGTTTAGGGGTCTCCCAAGTCATTTGCCCTAAAAATATGGGTTGTATAACTATTAGATGGCAAGTCATAAAAGGAAAGACACGTGGTGATTATTCTTCTAGTATCAAAATAAAATGACAACATTCTAAGTAAAAATTGGAAGACGGGATAAGATTGGTGTCCTCTTATTCCAATGACTTGTCCATTTATTTTTATTTTCTTGAAAAGAAATGTTGTATTATTAATTAGAGAAAAGTACTTTTATAACCCTACCTATATGACATAAGTGCAAATATAACCTTCCAATGTTCAAAAGTGCCAATATAACCCTAGATAATTAGTGTAAGTGCCAAAACTTATAGGAATGTGTTGATATAACTCTATATGTTTTACGAATGTGCTGATATAACCCTATAAGTTTTAGAAATATGCTGATATAACCCTATCAGTTTTCATAATGTGCTAATATAACCCTACCTATTACGGCGGCGGTGCCGGAAATGGGGTATGAGGGTTATATTGGCACTTACATTAACTAGTTATTGTTACTTTTGCACTAAAATTTATCTTAGGGTTATATTGGTATTTACTCAAGTAGGTAGGGTTATATTGACACTTTACCCTATTAATTATCTGGAAAGATTACAAAATTTGGAGTTATACCACATAAGAAAAAGTTGAAAGAGCTAGCATATTTTTCGGTCTATGGACCATTTCAAATTTGAATTTTGTATATTTGCTAACTCGGATTTAATAGCCGCTATAAGTAAGCAATTATCTCATCTATCATCTTCTATATCGTGGACTACTCGAATGACTACTTGCGCATATCTCTTGATTACATTTGGTGGTATATTGTGTGATGCACTTCCTTTAAAGTAGGTGTTAACACCAATGATTCACAAGTTTTGCACATTAAAACTGTTTTAGCCTTACAGATTCTCCATATATCAATGCTTTTCTTTCTGATTGGACATACCATCTCAATATGTACACTTTGGACTTGTAGCCACATCAAAGTATAGGTTATTTCCATCGAATTTATACACGATGGTTTGTCTATTTCATTTATGCGGGCCTCTATCGTTGCAATGGGTTTGCGTGTCTCACCCCCCTTAAATATCTTCTATTTGTTTGAGTGCTTGGTGGACCACTTGTGGAGGAGCTAAGTTATGTTTTTTCTTCCAACGAGGTTAGTCATTTCTACAATACTGCATTTGATTGAGAAGTATGGCAGCTTAAGAAATTGTGCCTTTATCTAATCCCCTGAGTAAGTCTATAATCTATAGGATCCTGCTTGGTTGCTGATACTTATAAATTTGGTCGTGTAAGTTTAAAACAAACCATAAATGATGAGTTAGAAGGCAGTGGAAGAAAAATATGTTTATCCTATACGTTTTCCTAGGTACGAGTAAGACAGGATTGCTCTGCCGGATATTTTTGTTGTACGAGAGCTGAAGTTGCTGGTAACTGATATTTGCATATATGGCAAAGAAAGTGTATGATTATCGGTTGTACATTTAGATTTAATGTATTTTTCTAGTGTGGGAATGGTCCACCACTACTTCTCGCCATATATGATGCGGCATTCAAATAGGCCAAGTTAATAGATAGTTGGTATCCTAATTTTACCGAGTACTTAACTTCCACTGTTGGTTGCCACTCCAAATATCTTCATATTGATTCTATATCCTCACCATTTAAAGAATTAAGTTTTCTTCCTCCTTGTTGAATATTCCTCTAATAAGTTTTGATCTCCATCTCGTTCCATCACCTCAATGAGATCATTAACTGTGGTATCTTTCGGGAGTCAAGCGGAAGGGAGGTTGGATTTTTCAAGTTTTGTCTTGGTAACCATATATCATATATTACTCCTATGGTAGTACACTTTTTTTCTTCTCCTTATCCCCTTTAGAAATAAATTTCTACCCTCAATAATTGACATCTAGGCAAAGGAGAGGCGATACCCGAGCGTTGCTTCCAGCATGGGTGTTCTTGGATTGTATTTTGCTTTTAGTAATTTTGCTATGGCTGATGTCGGGTTTGTTATTAACCTCCAAACTTGTTTTTCTAGCATTTACAAATAAAAAAATTTCAATTATTTGAATCCTAGACCTCCCATTCCTTTCAGGATACACATATTGCACTATTTTGCCCAAATTTTTCCTTCCTTTAGAATCAGAGCTTCCCAACGAATACTTTGCATACGGTTGATGGATACTATTGATAATTTTTTATGGTAGCTTGAAATGAGACATTGTGTATGTCGGCATGGTTTGCAATTGTGCGTAGATCATCACCTCTTCACATCCTTTCGATAGTTGTTTATGCTTCCAGCTTTGGATCTTTGTCCAAAATTTTGTCAATATACTTTTGAGGGAGGATGTTTTTGATCTTCCAATAGTTGTTGGTTGTCCCAATTAATTATCCATATTCTCAATTTAAATCATACCATATGCTCAAAATATTATTTCTAGTATCTGTGTCAACATTGGCACTGAAGGAAATTGATGATTTATCAAAGTTTACTCTTGATTTGACGTTGTCTCATATTCTCCCAAAACATGTTTTAAGTGAATGGCTTCATTTGTTGAAGCCTCTCTAAACATTAATGTGTCATCACCAAAACACCTATGAGAGAGAACCAATCTTAATCAAGCTATCTTTGAGCCCAACATCTCATTTTTCCTGGAGCATGCTGGATAACACTTACCCACAGATGATAAATAAGTAAGGCGATAATGGATCTTCTAGTCAGGTTGAGCTAGCCAGATCTTTTTTCTGTTTAACATGAAAGAGAACTAAACCAAAGATATGCATCTTTGAATGAGATTTATGAACTTTGGAAGCCCATATAGTGTAGAACTTTGAGTAAGAATGGCCATTCAACTCGGTCGAAATATTTGCATATCCAATTTCATAGACGTGTATCCTTTGTTCCCGACCATCTTCCCTTTAATGTAGTGTTGTGTTCATGAGCCTCGGGAATATTATCTAATATGAGTTTGTTTGGTATGAAGGCACTTTGCGACTCAAAATAATTTTTCCCATGATTTTTTTAAACCTATTGGAAATTGATTTTGAGATAATGTGATGTATAACATTGCATGGCTGATTGGTCTGAAATGGGTTAAATCAGTGGAATTTTTAATCTTAGGTAGAGGAACCACCGATTTATTATTGATTGAATCCATCATTTTCCCATGATTTAAATTTTTTAGAGTTGAGGCAGAGACCTTCTGGAAGAAATATGGAGGCATACCATTTCGCCAGGGTGCCTTATTAGGGGCCATTTGTTTTAGTGCTTGAAACACTTCTGCTTATAAGTACTGCCTGCGGAGGATTTGCATTCATCTGATTTGTTACCCAATGATACATTCCTAAAGATACCTGATTTATGTCGTCGATATCCGAGATATCAGATGTAAACAAAGTCCGTTAGTGTTAAGTAATTATATTTTCCGTTTCATTTCCTTTTGCACACCATCTGTCCTGATTATCTTTTACCCCATGAATAGAATTCCGATGTCTTCTTTTGTTCACGAAAGAATGGAAAAATCATGTATACATTTCTCCTTGTTGAAGTCAATGTTGTTTAGCTAGTTACTTCCACTTTACACCTTTCATACCCAAGGTATTCTCCAATTCCACTTTCAAGGTTGAAATCTTTGCATGAATTTCAGCTGTAATTTCCTGAAATAAGAACTTTGTTTGGTCATGGAATTGTATATTAGCCCTGATTTTAATTCCGAAGCACAATTTAGAATTTTTTTCGAAAGATCCATTTCAGACCCCTTTTCATTCCAAATATTTCTAGTTATTTGCTCATGTGTCGGTGATTGCATAAAAAAATCTTGAACCGGAATGAGTGTTTATATCTAGCAGTCGAGTTTGATGATAAATTTTTCCATATCTGTAAAAAGATGGGTGTATGATCAGATTGATGACTTAACAAATGTTTAAGTTAAGCCGGATAAAAATCAATCCAATTCTTTGTTGCAACAACATTATCAAGTCTTGCTCGTCCATTTATAATTATACCAATTATTCTAAAATTCCATTCGGCTAGCTAACACACCAAAACCACGTTAATAATTATTTATAGCCATGCAAAAAGCATCATCCTTAAATATATAATGCATATGACGGATTTTTATAGGGCTTTTATGTGACGCGGATTAAAAGGCATTGATAGCAGTGATTATTGAAACTTTGTTTTCTAATGCCACAATATTTTATCGTTAAATTATTACATAAAATATTATATTTATTTTAAATTTAATTATCTAAAAAAATAATATTAAAAAATATAGTATATATAAATTATAAAAATATTTTATTTTATTTTGAACTTCATAATTGTATAAATATATATTTTAAACTTAAATTTGTATGTTAATTTATTTTTAAATTTTATTTATGTTTAAAAACCATCACTAATTATTTATTTTTTAACGGTAGGATAATATAAAATATTTTATTTCTGTAATTATTATAATGTAAAATATAATATAAATTAATTAATATCTAAATAATATACATTTTTTGCAATTTGAGTATTTATCTAACAAAATTAAGATCATATATAATTTGTGAAATTTATTTTAAAAAGTTATATATAAATTGATATATTTTTGGCAAATATGCTGACTAGGCCTACTGATGGGGGCATCAATATGAACATCCAATATCATAAAGTCTATTTGAAGGGGATCAGTTCAAATTTGAACCACTTTAGATTGAAGGTTGCAAGACACCCTTATATTGAAGATGATTTTACACCTTGATCCCCTATTATAATGATGTGACTAGAAACTTTTATCATTTTGTAAATGCTCTAAACTTTTGCCAAACTATGATCTTTAATGAGAGTTTTTTAATATGACATAACAAAACACTACAAGAATTCTGCGCAATTGCAGTGATTCAAATCAAGAGTGGGTTTGATAGTTTATAAATTATTTTTCTTACAAATGAAGTAATTTAAATTGTTTGATATACTAATAAAAATTAATTTATTTTAAAATTAAGGAGTAATGATTACTTTATTCTATTTTTTAAATAAGTCAGTTTTATTATAGGTATAATTTCATAAAAGAGGGTTTGAGCTAGGCACCAGAGGATAAGGTTTTGAGTTCAAACCAATTAGCAAATTTTTTTTACAACTATAATTCATTCATTTTTTTCTCACAAAAAAGGGGTGAGATTCACTAGTGGACAACATTTGATTAAAGACACTCAACTAAAGGCGGTTCTTGAGAAACCTCCTTAAATGAGGACCAAGGGAGGTTCTGAGTTTGGAACTCCCTCTCAAGTCACCCCAGAACTTTTAAAGTTCCT
>JAULKJ010197878.1:0-14151 GCA_032355405.1 Rubia balearica
ATTTCACCATTAATATTTAATCTAAATTAATTTGTCCACCCAAAATAAGTTGAATGTCAAATTTAATAATACATTATGATATTTAATATACAATTTCTTTTTTTCCAAAATATATAAATAATTTATTTTTTTGGTTATTTCATAAGTTGAATGTCAAATTAAATAATACATTATAATATTTAAAATTGAATTTCATTTTCCAAAAAAATTTCATTTCATTTTTTATTAAAATTATTGTTTACGTTGTTTTTTTTCCCATATTTTTAAAAATAACTACATTTTTAAACATCTTTTTACAACATTAAAATATTTAAAATTGAATTTCATTTCTCAAAATGACTTCATTTAATTTTTTCTAAAAATTATTATTTATGATGTTTTTTCCATATTTTAAAACAAATTTACATTTTAAAAACATTTTTTACATTTTAAAAAATTAATTTCAAAAATTTAAAAATCAAGAATTTTCTTTAAAATAATTTCTAGGACACGTGGCTCAATCAACCCGTGCCACGTGTCCCAGCTGATTTTTAAAAAAAAAGAATTCATTTGAACGGGACACGTGACCCAATGAGATGCTGCAACGTGTCTAGTCCAAGTCAAAAAAAGAGAGCCGCACATGGAACGGCCTTAGGCGTCAGATGGGCTTGGCCTCTTCGGCTGCCTCTTGCCAAAAGACTCTTGGGGGGGTCTCTTATTAAGAGATCTCTCTAGAGTCCCCCACTGTGGGGATTTTGGGGCTCTAGAGTGGTCTCTTAAAATTAAGTGACCCTCATTGCACTTGGACTAAGGCTGAGAAGAGAGGATCGTTGATTACTCTTTTTTACTACTCTCTGTCCCACACTAAGTTACTATTTGACAGTCAACATTATTAAATTTTGATTACATATTTGAATAGATATAAAAACAATAATATGATTGTGTGTGATATTGTTGAATTCGTCGTAGTAAGTACTTTTTCAATATCAATATTTTTATTTTCCATTATTTTACGTAGTTACACATATTAACGGTCAAACATGCTTGTGAATTTTGGTCTGGGACAGAGGGAGTATTAAAATTACTGTGCGAGTGCTTCTTCTTTAATATACTAACATCCACTCCCCCCCGTCCCATTACTTTGGCTCTTTTACTTTTTTACGATTTTCAATGATCATCTTTGACCGTCAATATCTCTAGGCACGTATACGAATTCAGTGTAAAAGGTTGATATTTAGAAAATACGTAGATATTTAGATGAGTCTAACAATATCTCATATTCCCCCAGTCTCACACTAAGGTTCACACTTACTATTTGACAGTCAACCCTGTCAAACTTTGACCATATATATGAATATATATATATAAACAATAACATTATTGTATGTGATATTATTGAATTTATCGTAGTAATTAGTTTCTGAATATTAATTTTTTTATTTTCCTTTATTATACGTAGTTAAACATATTAATGATCAAACATGCTTGTTGAAGACCGTGAAAAAAATTCTGTGAAGTTTGGTTTGGGGCAGAGGGAGTATTAAAATTACTGTACAGGTGCTTCTTCTTTAATATACTACCATCAACTCCCTCCGTCCAATTACTTTTGGCCCCTTTACTTTTTCAAGGTTTTCAATGTTCATCTTTGACCGTCAATATCTCTATGCACATATACCAATTCAGTATAAAAAAGTTTATGTTTAGAAAATACTTAGATATTAGGATGAATCTAACAATATCTCATATTCCCCCCGTCCCACACTAAGCTGCACACTTACTATTTGGCAATTAACCCTGTGAAACGTCGACCACGTATTTAAATAGATATTTAAACAATAATATTATCGTAAGTGATATTGTTGAATTCGTCGTAGTAAGTAGTTTCTAATTATTAATTTTTTATTTGCCATTATTATACGTAGTTAAACATATTAACGGTCAAACATGCTTGTTGAAAACCGTGAAAAAGATTCTTTGAAGTTTGGTCTAGGACAAAGGGAGTATGATATTTTTATCGTATATATAAATTATATTAGTAGTAAAAGTTTACTAAATTTGATTTTGAGAAAGTTAAGGGACAATAGTTGTGGGATGGAGGGGGTAACATATTATATATTCCACTCTTTTTTTTTAAATAGAGTAGGATATGATTCATTACGGTTCTGGGAGGAATAGGCCCTCCATTAAAGATTTTTCTAGATCATGTGCGTCTACTGCACACATTCTCTGCACTTTCATGACATGGAATTGAGTGAAAACCACCGCTACCATTATAATGCTTCTAACTAAGAAGATAAGGCTGGTGGGATTCCTGGAAAATTAGTAATGTAGTTTATTGCCACCTCACAGTCAGTCATGATAAGAACATGAGTCGCTACATGTTGTTTAACGTTGGACATGGCCTTGTGGATTGCTGACAGTTCTTCTTGTACAACCGAGTTACATTGAATCATTCGGGTTCCTTGCCACCCCGTCATATTTGTTGTCGGTTGTGCGACCCAGGCTAGCAATGTTTTGCAATCTTTTGTTCTAAAAGTAGCTTGTGTAGCAAATTTTGTCCAACCTGTGTAATCACGGTCGTTCTCCTGGTTTCCAAATTAACTGTATGTCCCCCACCTTCTCCACCATTCTTCCTTCATTCTGTTGTACGCTAACTAGATGATGTAGATCTTGTTGTGTTGTGTTGGGGTCATTAGCAGCTCTTTCCATCATTGTATTTAGCTTGGGGTCCTCTGCCAGATTTGATCTAACTTATGCCAGTATTCCTTAAAGTGTTGGAATTTTCATCTATATTGTTTCTTTGTTTCGTGCACACCATATGGGCCATATGATATAACAGGTTAGGTTTACATCTTCCATTCCTGGTGCGCTAGTAAACAACGACTGTAGCCAGGCTCCCAATCCTGTTGGCTTGACTTATCTGAAATCAAAACTGAACCTTGAGGCTCTTCACACTCTTCTAGCTAGGTCACACTCAAGAATAATGTGTATAGTGGTTTCTATCGGTGACACATTCATGCTCTTTCCGGAGAGATGGTCCCGTCGGGACTGCATTTTAGACGAACCTCCAAACAAATAACTTGATTTTTTCCAGTGCATCGCACAACCAGAGTTTCTTCCACATCTGTTGTTCCTGCCGTGTGATTGGTATGACAGTCTAGGCAGAAGAAGTCTGTTGTATTTTATTCTGCCATGCCGCATGGTATCCTGATTTCACACTATATTTCCCCAACCCTTATTTCTCCCATATCAAGTAATCCTCTTGCCCAAAGGTATGCAAGGGCATGTGTAGTCCTACTATGTTGGCTATCACCTCCGGTGGAAATATTACATCCAGTTGTGGTAATCTCCATTACTTTGCATCGTCAATGAGGTCGCTAACTTTGAAATTGAGAACTGGTAAAAGTTGTTGATTGTACCTAATTGGGTTCCGGTTGTTTGGTATTCATTCTTTCTAGATGCTAATGGATTTCCTGTCGGTCAATTACCACTTCAGGTGTGTTTTCGTCAAATCTCGTCCCCATACTATTCCTTTCCAGCCCCATGTGGCTCCTAACTTTGGCTCCACTTGTAAAAATATTTAGATTTTTAAATATTTGTCAATGAAGAATCTGGCAAAAGAGAACTCCATGTCTTTGAAGATATTCCAAGCTACTTTGGAGAGCATTACCAAGTTCATTTCTACTGATGATCTCATACCGAGACCTCTATGCTATTTCGAGTGACATATCTTGGCCCATGATTTTCAGTGAATTCCCCACCCCCATCCCTCTACATCTACACCCCCAGATGAACCTTACTAAATGTTTGTCTATCTCCATTGTCGTGTAGATAGAATTCTGGAAGTACCCAATTTGTATTGAGCTGTTGATTCTAGGATATGTTTACTGAGAGTGATTCTCCCCATGATGGAGAGATTAGTGAGTTTTCATGACGAAGTCCTTGCTTTTATTCTTTGTACCTTTGTGCCAAACATGGAAATTTTGGAGGTGCTGGAATCCATGTCATGGCTTAAATACTTGTCTATTAACAGGTCACCAAAGATACTAAATATGAGGCTCAGACTCTCATTTGCTTGAGGAAGTGCATTGTGCTCACAAGTAGGGATGATTTTTGAAAGTTAATGCGTTTCCCTGAATATGCCACAAAGAGATTCAAGGTCTGTGCCAGTTTTTTGGATACTTCCTTTGATATTTCGAAGAAGTGTATGCGATCATCTGCGAACATAAGGTGTGATACTGGCCGCACTCCCCTTCCTATTTGAACACCCCTGCAGTGTGTTTGGAATGATTCAGACGTCATCATGGATAGAATGCCTGTTGACACAAGACAGAGAGGAATGGGGATAGAGGGTAACCCTACCTCAATCCTAGGTTTGGCGTAAAAGGATCTGATTGATGACCATTGAATTTAATGGAATATGTGACCAAGGTCACACATTCCATTACCCAACCTACCTAGGTTGGAGGGAAACCTATCCAGATCATAATCAGATGAAGGAAATCCCATAAGACTCGGTCATAGGCTTTACTCATATCGATCTTCATAGTAGCCAACATCTTCTTCTCTGTCTTCTTCTAGCATATATGCTCAAATAACTCATGCACAATTAATGAATTCTCAAAAATTTATCTTCCTTGCAAAAATGTTGCATGATTCCCAGAAATGAGAAATCCCATTATCTTCTTCAATCCTTTTGCTAGTATCTTTGCCACAATTTTGTAGATCACATTCCAGTTAACCCTTAGATGGAACACGCAATAGTGACTCGACATGTCCCTACTGCAGTAATGTGAACTTCTCCTTCTGATGATCAGTGTGTAATATGAGGAAGGGTAACACACCGAAACCTGGATCCCAGATATGAAACAAGTTTTATCAATGATTAAAGATTTATCAATCAGAATGATTTTTACCCTTCACTAACTTAGCTTTTTATAAATGTGAAAATATGGTCAAATGATTTGTCTTTATTTTATATGTGTTGAGAAAAATTTATGTTCCCATATCCATTTCCTGTTGAAATCGTTTTATACCCTAATAGTTTTCTAGATCTTATAGAAATTAATCAGACTGTCTCTAAATGCAGGCTGCAAAATAAGGCAAGAATGCTAATAAGTCCATTTCTTTATGAATATTTTTCCTGAATTGTGGAGATTATATACTTTTTTTTTGTTTTTTTGTATAGAACAAAAGCATGCCAGAAAGAAGATGGAAGTGTGAGAGATGCAACAATATTAGCTATCATTTAGGACATGTAACAAACAGAACCGTGGTGCAGTTTCACTGAAAATTCACCACCCAAAACAAAGGATGAAAATAATCAAGTCAGATTGTGGTGTTTTTGTTAATACCATAATTTGTAATATGCTTGTAAGCAATACACACCAGTCCAATATACACCTAAACCTACAAGACAGTTAGACTGAGGTCAGGCAGGCAGACAGGCACAGGACCATGTCTGCTCCTACGCTCCGATTAGCCATTATTTCCATGAAGAAGCTTCCCAAAGTTAATGGTGATTTGACAGTAAATCATACCTTGCCTTTTTTATTATTCCCCTCCTAAATTGCTTTTGGTGGCTGATGGTACTGGACCTATCCCATTAATATCACCAAACTCCCTCCTTTATGCCCTAGGCCTAAAGGCCTTTTCATTCTTTTTCCTTGTAATTGGGCAGTCAGGCCCATGCATTATCAAGTCCCCCCAACCTATGGCCCAGTTAGTTGAGTCGACCCAGGGCAATGGGTTGAGTTTGGGTCTGAATCCTTTCCGGTCCTCTATGCTTGAGTTCCTCATGAAGCAGGTAGCGTCCTTGAGACCTGCTTCCTGATAGCTCCTCTTTTTTCTTCCCTCTGTTTGGGAGGATTTTGCCAGTTTATTAGATTTAAAACTGCTCACTAGCATACTATAATTTTTCATTAATGCGTTGTTCAAGGTTATGCTACCTATCTGAATATCTTCCGCGTGTCTCCTTCTGATAATTCCCGCATGCCGACTGCTGAACTTCACTTTTTCTAGGCAGTTATCATTATTCCTTTGTTGTCCCTCCTCCCGAGAAATTAATTGGCCCCTACAGCTCTCTACTTTCTTTACTTTTCCTTCCTATTAGTATTCTTTTTCATTTTCTTCTCCATTCTTTCCTATCGCTACGGTCCGCTCTTCCAAAACAGTGTCGTCCTGACTTCAATTTCTCGGTGGCCTCTAATTCCTCTCTAGATATCATCTCTTCTTCTTCTACCTTTCTTTATTTTCTCATTATATTCCTTTTGATACCATGGTTTCTACTGTTAACCCTCGGAAAACGGACTCATATTTTGATACAACTAACCCTGAGTTCAGGGTGCCCCTCGGCATTATTGAGACCTCCTTTAATGCCTAAGAAATCCTTTTCCATGACATCCGTGATCACGTCCTATTGCTCAGAGTCGGCAAGACGTTTGTAGTCATTCCTGTCGACAGGGTCATTGTCTACCTTGAGACCCTTGAAAGTTACTGCCTTTGATTCCCCCTTTCCTCTTTCTTTCAGTCCGTCTGGCCTTCTACGGATTGGAACTAACTGATATCCACCCTAATTTGTTCGTTTCCTCCTGGTATTTGAAGTCATGTGTCACCTCCTTCATATTGAGACCTCGGTCACACTGTTTCATATCTTCTGTGATTCATCCAGGATGCCCCCTAACTAGACTTTTCTGATGTTCCCAAAAGTTAGGTTAAAATTGCTGACCGATCACCCAACTCGTGTTGAGTGGAAATGAAAGTTTATTTTCGTGAATGAGGACCTTGTCCTGCCCTTGGACGGGGCTGAAAGGGTGACCTATTCTGCCCTAGCGCCACAGAGACAGCTGCCCTACAACCCTTCATTTCTTTCCTTAAGGTCGTGAGAGTGAGATGCGACAACATCCTAAGGGATTCCAACCTCCGTACTTTCGGATTGCCATATTTCCCTAACGATATTTCTCCCAATGAAGGTTCCGCTGATCTGAGTGGTATAGGTTCACTGTTTCTTTTTTGTCAGTTAACTTGAGATACTGACTTTGTTTGCCTTTACATGTTTCTAACTTATTTTAACCATTTTACCTGTCTCCTTTTGCAGAGATGTCTGTGGCTGCATTCCTTGGTGACCTTTCTAGGCCCTCTAGCAGCGCTTGAAGTAATTGTCCGACCTCTCAAGTTGAGGATGCGGCGAGGGTAGTGGATCAGCAGGTCAAGGCCATCAATGTCTCTGACACCGAGGTTTCCGAGGAGCAGCAGATTCTTAAGAGGGTTCGTCGTAGCTCCGGGAGAAGGATTAATAAAAGTAGGGTTAGACCCAATTAAGCTTCCTTCGATGTGATATACGAAGAGGTTCTTGAGATCCCAGCCTCCATGTAACAGGGGCTCGCCTTGACCACTTGTCCTGTCCAAGCAGTTCCCTTCTCCCCCCGCCCATACATGCCTGATCTTCTCGGGGTTCCATTTTTTGTCATTTGCGTAGTGTTGCCGCTTGTACAAAGTTTATCTCCCAGGTCCTGCCCATTTCTCACTTCAATGCCTGGCTGCGTGAATAGTCCTTGAACGTCACTGGGTCTAACTCTCTTGCTGATCGGTCGGCTACAGCTATTTTTGAGGTATGTGTTATTTTCATGAGCCATTTACTTTTTTTTATTGGTCATATTTCTCACTCCTTTTTCATTTCCATAATCTATGCTCTGCTAGGGCTATGTAGGAAGAGCTCAACAACTTGCAGGCAGAGGTCAGTGAGCATAAACATGGCCAGGCTTCCCTCAAAGCCTAGGCTTGGCGTGTCCCCGAGTTGAAGCAGGACCTCAAGCTGGAGAAGGGGGTCACTGGCTCTCCGCAGAGCTCCCTGACTTGCTCCAAAACTAACGTTTCCATGCTACAGACTTTCCAAGACCGGGCCTTCACCCACAATTTCCTGAGCCTTTACTCTGATGTGGTGAGTACTAAGGCCTCCGAGTTCCTGAGTTACTCCTTGATGAGGCCATTTACTTTTACTCCCAGAATGAAGATGAGGACCAGCTGGAGGTTGGCCATGGTAATGTTTTTTTTTTCCTTTTTGTGAATACAACTTTACTGATTACTTCTCCCAGCTGCACGTCGGCATGTCATTGGTCGACCTTGATAGCTAGGCCCCTAACGGTGTGTCTGATTAAACTGATATACAACCTGCTAGTGGGCCTTATCAACCTGTTAATTATGCTTGAGTGCGTGAGAGGGATGAAGTTCAGGCTGCTGGTGGTTATGAGAACGCTGACGGAACCGAGGGAGGTAAAGCTCCAGTCGTTGGGGAGAATGAAGATGTGACTGCTGTTAGAGAGGCTTAAAGGTTTTTTCCTGTGTACTTTGTGTGTTCCTCTGTTGAGGAATGAAATGATTTATTTTCTTTCTATTTTTTAGGTGTGTTTTCCCTCCTTTTAGATGATGAACATTGCAGCTGTTAGGCTGCCCACTTTCATTAATTGATGTTAATTAACTTTTGTCTCCTTAGGTTTAATTTTGGTTGTCATTGCTCATCTCCCTCACTTTCGAAATGTTGCTTTGCAACACTTCTTTCTTATCCGTATTCTGAATTTAGGAATTTTGCTTCAGATTAGGCTCATTTCTCAACGGCTACGGTTGTGTCCTGATCTTCATTTTCCTTGCCAATTTGAGATCCAGCCTGCAATTGCGCTAGCTATTGGGGTCAGCGCTGTAACTTTAACCTGGATCAGGCTCATTTTTTTCTCCGACTAAGGTTGTGGCCAGAGTGTGATTTCCTTTACCTATTTGAGATTCGGCCTGGAATTGCGCTGGCTGTTGGGGCCAGCGCTGCAACTTTAGCATGGATAAGACTCATTTTTCTCCAGCTATGGTTGTGCCTGGAGTTTCATTTCCTTGCCTATTTGAGATTCGGCCTGCATTTTCACTGGCTGTTGGGGGCAGTGCTGCAACTTTATCCTGGATCAGTCTTATCTTTCTCCAGCTATGGCTGTGGCTGGAGTTTCATTTCCTTCGCCTATTTGAGATCCGACCTGCAATTGCGCTAGCTGTTGGGAACAGTGCTGCAACTTTAGCCTAGATCAGGCTCATTTTTCTTCGGCTATGGTTGTGGCCGAAGTTTCATTTCCTTCGTCTATGTGAGATCCGACATGCAATTGCGCTTGCTGTTGGGACCAGTGCTGCAACTTTTGTCTGGATCAGGCTCGTTTTTCTCCGGCTATGGTTATGGCCAAAATTTCATTTCTTTCCCTGCAGTTATCATTTATGAATAAACCGAAGATAGGCAAAAAGAGATGGAGGCACAAGTCGGGATTTTCTCGGGACCATACCTCTTATGGGCTTACAAAAGATTTGTTCCCTTCAGGAATCCTGTCTAGCCCGTCCATCATATCAAACTTTTAACAGAAGGTTTTATGCACATCTAAAGCTACAATTACTTAACCATAGTACTTTATCAGGTTAGCCATGTTCTAGGTCCGTGGGGATTGGACTTCCATCCACGTCTCCATTTTGCACGCTCTTTTCCCCGGCACTTCAACCACCCTGCATGGGCCTTCCCATTCTCATCTAGCAACTTCTGACCTTGACCCTGGGCTTGGCTTGCTTCGTTCTTTCTTAGTGCTAAGTTCCCTGCCTTCAAGGATCTTAACCGTGCCTTGTTGAATAATGTTGTTCCATCTAAGACTTGTACGCGGCCTCCTTCAGTGGCACTTTGTCCCAGACCTCCTCCAGCCCAACCAAATTCCCCTGACTACTTTTTCTGTGAGACCCGAGAATTTTATCTTCCTTTTAAACAAGGAATATTTTATCAATAATTTATTCTTGTTGGGTGAATTTAGAAAGAGTAAGTTTTACAAGGACTAAATTATAAAGTATATTAAAAATAAAATAAAAATAAATTTAATGAATATCCTCCATCCAAGAGAAAGTTTGTTGCGAAGGTATTGGTATTCAAAACAAATTCAGTTTGAACTGGTCCACCAGATTACAAGAGACCATTAGTATTATAACTCTCAAAACCGAACACTCCCTTCCCTCCGTTCAACATACTTTCTTTAAAAACAACAACCTGTATTAAATCTCGGAGAACAGCGTGCGCGGTGGATGTAGGAAGAAGTGTGGAGTGCGTTTCTGGAATTGATTGGGTCAATACGCAGTCGACGAACACCCTTTGCCGATAGCTTTTCACTGGAAAATATAGATTAAGAGCTATAATTGTAAGTTTATTATTCTTCTTTAACAAGTCACGATTAGGTTACCAACGTAAGAAACTTCATGAAATTGTGAATGATGTGTGTGCAGGTGTATATAGATTTTTCAGTTCGGATTTAGTTCTGCAGTCACATTGTACTAGAGATTTCAACAAGAAATCGGTCATTAAAATTTATATCATATACGCAATTAAAGATCTTGAAATCTAGTTTCTAATGATATATGATTTGGACATTTAGGATGTCCGAGTAGAAAGTTATGGTCGATTTAGTACTAAATGATCAACTAGTAATCTGCCTGATTGCATTACTTGTTTAATTCTGCAGTCACATTGTACTAGCCATTTGAACAACATATCGGTCATTAAAATTTATTTATGATATACCCAACTAATCTAGTTTCTAATGATATATGATTTGGATTTTTAGGATGCCGAGTACAAAGTTATGATCGATTTAGTACTGTGTGGTCAACCAGAAATCTGTCAGATTGCAGTGCGTGTTTTCTGTAGCCATGTTATACTATATATTTTAAGGGTAAATAGGTAATAAAAATTTATATGTGATATAGAAAATTAAATATATTAGAATCTAGTTTCTAATGATATATGATTTGTATTTTTAAGATGTCCAAGTAGGAAGTTATGGTTAATTTAGTACGGAGTATTCCATCAGTAATATGTCTGGTTCCAGTCCTTGCTAGAGTAAATTGTTCGAGGGTCAATCTTGTATGGAATTCAATGTGTGAACTATCTATTGAAATATATTTGATTCTAGTTCTTAAGGATCTTGATTTCATAATTTCCGGAATAGTATGTGATGATTTATGAATGTTCTCGTGAGTACTGTTCAGTTGTGGATGGATCTTGTTCAGTTCGTGTTATGATGATTTGTTTTAGAGGTAAATGTGCATGGAATTCAAAGGGTAAACTTTCTAATGAATGCTACATGAGTTTGGTTTGTAAGTGTTTAGATTTCATAATTTTTGGGATAAGTTGTGATGAGTTATGACTGTTATCGTGAGTACTGGTCAGTTTACAATTAATCTGTTACACGCCGTGTTATATTGATTTGTTTAAGAGGTAATGGTGTATGGAATTTTAAGTGTAAACTGTCAAAAGAAATATTTAGCAGTCTAGTTTTTAAGGACTTGAGAAGCTCATACAAAGAATAAGGAATCACATTTATGGATGCACCTAAATCAAGCATGGCCTTTTCAAAAAGGGTGTTTCCTATCATACAAGGGATGGTAAACATACCGGGGTCGCCACACTTAGGTGGTAACTCCCTCTTGCACAAAGCGGAAATGTGTTCATTCTTTCCTTTTTTAACTTATTATGGGCCCGTTGTTTTCTATTCACAGTACATAATTCCTTTAGAAACTTTGCATAACTAGAAATTTGTTGAATGACATTTAAGAGCGGAATATTTACCTCACATCTATGAAATACTTCTTAGATGTCCTTGTTGTCATCCTTCTTCCTTCTCTCCTTTAAAGCCTCCGGAAATGGTGGTTCCGGTTCATATGGAGGTATTTCCACCACCTTTGCCTTCTTGTGAGGAGGGGATGATGGTGCGGATATGGGAGTTTACGCTTCAAGGGTAATCTTCTCTTCCTTATCCTTTCCCTTCCTCACTCTTTCTTTGGAGATTCTCTTGGCTTCTTCATCAATTTACTTTCCCAACACTTCAACCACCACTGGTATAGTGTCAAAAATTTCATCACCCGGGGCTTCGCTAACCTCCTTACCACTTCTCAAGGTGATAGCATTTGCATTTTTTTTGCGGATTGAGGTCCGGGGGAGATGGAAGTTTTACCGACTCTCTGGCCTCCATTTGACTCAAGATTTGAGTCATTTGGCTCATTTGCATCTCTAGATTTTTAATTCTAGAGTCAGTCTTCTCTTGGTACTCCTCAGTCTTGGTTGCACACATTGTCATTTCCTGAGAGCTTGCATGATTTCCTCCTTTGATACCCCCAAACTTTCACCTTGATTATGAGGCTTATCATCAACTCCCTAGAATAGTTATTGTGATGGCCGGTATTGTTGTTGCAGAGGACGGTAGGGTTGAACATATTGGCCACCTTGTGCATTCCCATAATGGAGATATTGATGAACTTAGCTAGCTACCTTGTGAGAACGGTTTTGATACCCGCCGCCTACTTGATACCCTTGGATTTCTTTCCACCCCATGGCATTCACTTCCTCCACATAGTAGTCTTACAAATTCGGGCATGCATATGTTGAATGTGGAGAAAAGAAAATCTCGTAAAACTTGATATGAGGGTTTGCCCCGGATTGAGTCATCAAAGCTTCCACCATAGAAGTGAGATTAGACACTTGGTCTTCAATTATTCCATGGTTGGAAGATGTATTGGCATTGTCGGGGTTGTTCCTCCTCAAATCGGCCCTTGAGTTGAAGCTTCTTGATTCCTCGGCTAGTTCTTCATAAAGATTCATAGCTTCCTCTGAGGATTTCATCCTAAGAGAACCCCCCACATGCTCCCATCACTAGTCGTTGGTCTTGATCAATAAGACCATTGTAGAAGTAGTAAACTAGATCCCCATCTGAATAGCCATGGTATGGAAAACTTGCGAGAATTTTCTTGAACCTCTCCCAATAGTCGTAGAAAGACTCATCATGCCATTGGATGATGTTACTAATGTCCCTCTTAAAAACTGTAAACTTTGAGACCGGGAAGTACTTGGATAGAAACTTCTTCAACTGCATCCAAGAAGTGATACCCTTGGGTGTAGCCAATCTCTGGCAGCATCTCGAAGTGAGAAGGGAAATGCCTTTAGCATATACAGCTCCTCATTGACCCCATCAAGAAGCATCCCACTACACACCATGTAGAAATCGAGAAGATGCTTGTTGGGATGTTCCCCTTGCCTACCAAGGAATGATGGTAGCAAGTGAATCAACCCAGACTTTAACTCAAAATACACGTGAGCTCCAACTGCCAGATATGTGATACACATAGGTTGGTGCTCAAGATTGGGAGCCATCACCTCCCGCATTAGTACCGAGACTTCTCTTCCTTGTTGAGGAGGAGGTTGAAGTCCTGCTCCGGGAAATTCACCTTCTTGCTCCTCGTGTTGATCCATGGAGGTTGAAGATGTTGCAAAATGGTCACTAGAAGAATTGATATTCATACTTTCCAACAAAAGTCTCCTAGCCCTTCTAATGTTCAACTCCAACTCGAGGTCGTAGTTTAGGTGTTCTTGTGATGAGGATCGTGTACGAACCATGCACCAAGAACTCGAACAATACGTTCTTGAGCCGAACAAAGATAAAATAAAAACTAAACAAAAACAAGCTAACAAATATTCACAACTAGCACATTCAAACATAAAATGCTCAAACACTTGACAATATACGCCATGTCCCCGGCAGCAGCGCCAAAATTTGGGAGGTTGTCGCCGTACCTCTCAAAGATACTATTTTAAAGCCATTTTTGCTTACTAACTACAATTAAGTAGCTAGTGGCAAGTCGGGATCGTCCACAGAGGTGGGGGATATTCTCAAGTGTTTGCTCATAAAATGGTAAATAATATGCTAGATATATAGACACACACACATATATAAAAGCACATAAAAAGGGGGTTTTTCGTTTGGTTTTTCTAAGTTAACAATTTAAATAAAAGTTAAACTAACAAAACATACAATAGCTAAAACGGGACTAAGTACAAATTACGCAGTCTTGGGGGCAATTGACGTATGCTTCCAAGCCTTCTAGCATTGACATATAATCTATTTAACACCTTTACTACTCGTTGTGAAGATAAATATTCCATTCCTTTTTTATTGTAGTTTACTAGAGTGAATTCAACATCTCTAGCTAAACCTCACTAATGACCCCTTTAGCTGTTCAATGCCTAAAGGTATCCCATTAATGGCATTAAACTCAAAGAATCAACAAGCTTGGTAATACTTATAAACACTACACCGTGTCTAAGCATTGAACCAATTCATG
>JAULKJ010198736.1:0-23526 GCA_032355405.1 Rubia balearica
ATTTACGGATATTTAATATAAATAAATCTAACTCTAATGTAACTTTAAATATAATAATGAAAATTTTCTAATTTAGAAAATAATATTATAAAAATATAATGTAAACAAATTAAATTCAGTAACCAACTAATTTAATTTTTGATACAACCTTATAATTATATAAAAATATCAATAATTATATGTATTATCGAGGTTGCTCACGAGTTTTCGAGTCAAGCAATGTCTTGCTCAACTCGACTCATTAACTATTCAAGTCGAGCCAAAATCGAGTCGAGTTTTGACCGAGTCGACTGCGAGTTGCTCACGAGATGCTCGACTCAATAAGCACCCCTACCTTCTGCCATCCCTCAGGCCCATGAAAGACACACTAGGGCGAGCTCTTTACCTTGGCATATCGATAGCAAGGACAAGCACAAAAACAATAGCAACAACGAACAGCTCAAACACAGTCTGAAGCAAACTACCCTGAACTCAAATTTCCCAATTTTTTATGCAATTCTCAAAAAATCATAACCAATCCCCCTAAAAAAGTCCTCAATAAAACATCCCAAATTTTTTTAAAAAATTTCCATGAGTTCAGCCGAATACCTAGGTGGGAATTAGTGATAGAATTTGATGAGTTTATGCACGTAGAGTGTAGGACTCCTTCTAGATTGAATTATGTCGATCTCCAACACGCAGAATGGAGGAATCTTCAAGTTTTGGGGAAAAACTTGAAGAATTATTGAACTTTTTTTAAAAAAAAATTCGGACATTTTTTTGTTTTTGTGGAGTCAATTTATTGCGGGATTTGTTTTGAATTGAAAGGGAAAGATTTTTGGACAAGTTTTTTGGATTTTGGTTGAGAAATGAGGAAGTTATAGAGATTTTTGGCTTAGGAAGGGTAGATGTAGCGTTTTTCTGGTGAGGGAAAAAGAAAGAGTGACAGTGGTATTTTATTGGGAAACCCTTGCCCTTTGATTGGCCACTTTGGGTGGCATTCATATAGCACGGCTTGTGTTGCCTGATTGCCTCGTGCCGTTCTTTTGCCACGAGGCTTGGCACGGTCCATGCCAAGTCTGGTCCCTTCAAATTTGTCACAAATATTTCTGCACCCAAAAACATGCAAACCAAGTTTAGTGTTGTTCCAGCCAAATTTCCAATAACTAAAAATCCCTAAAACCCCATCAATAATTAATCACTCTCCAAAAATAACAATTTTTTTCCATACCTAATAACATAAAATAAAAGCACCAATTCTTTATTGTTGTCCTCGCGACTTATTTTTCATTCATTTTCAAGAGCTAAAAAAATGGGTTGGTGGGTCACAGGAATCATCATCCGCGACTTCACCTACAACCATGTCCCCATGGATGGATCTCCACATTAACTTAGTATTACCTCTTACCTTGGGCCATACATACCAAACACATTCATCTTTCACGATGGTTAACACATTCTTGTTGATTTTGGGAGTAAGAAGGGGTTTAGGAGGTTTGAATTCCTTAACCAACTTCTTCCTCTACTGCACGTTAGTGTTCGTATTTGGAAAACAATAATTCTTAGTCACAAAAGGAACATCAAGATCATGCATATAAACATATGTAACGTAAAAGTTTCCTTCAAAGAAGATAGAACATTAAATGTTTCAATAGTGGGTAGCACATCAGTACAATCACAATCACTAACCTTATCTGATGTTGATCCCTTCACCATTTCCTCTGGTTTAGGAGGTGATTGAGAAGGTTTTAAGTACTCTCCACGCTCCACCAACTGCTGCATGTTAGTGACCATAGAATCTATAATAGAAAGATTGTCACAGAACTCACCCATGGAATATGTGTCATCAACATTATCATCACAGTCAAAACTCAAAACACTCTTCCTCTCATCAATATCATGAAGGAAACTCATCATCGTAAATGATACAAGACTCATCACATTGAAAAGTCATCACACAAAGTTATGTCATTGCATACAAGAGAGCAAATAGGTGATTCATGCTTAGACTTGTAAATTTCAAAAGAAACCTTGTCAACATCATCCTCTAGGGTTAGTGTTCCCAAATGGACATCTATTTTTGTCCTTGATGTCTTTACGAATGGTCTCTATAATAAAATTGGGGGTACACCTTCATTATACACTACATCAAGGACATAGAAATCCACCGGGAACACTAGCTTACCCACCCTAACCATAACTTCCTTAACTATACCCCTAGGGCTAGCTTGGGAATGATCAGCTAGTTGGACAGTCATTCTAGTGTCCCTAAGTTCATCTATGTCAAGATTCTCATATAGGCTAAATAGGATAACATTGATAGAGGCACCTAAGTCAATCATAACATTCTTCACCAATTTACCTATTCGAGAAATAAGGACTAAAAACATTCCGGGTCATCACACTTTTTAGGTATGTTCTTATGGGCTAAAGTGGTCACTCCCCCTATTTTCAATTAACCTACTTTCATAGTTGGAATGTTCCTTCTTTTAGTGCAAGCATTTTTCAAGAATTTAGCATATGAGGAAATTTGTTCAATGACATCAAGAATTGGAATGCTAACCTCAACCTTCTCGAAGACTTGGAAAATTTGAGCTTCGTTGATTTCCACCTTTGGCCTTCCCCATAGAGCACTATGAAACATCGGTGGAGGGTTGGCCCTTTCCTCCATGGTAGGGAGCTCCTTTAAGGGATCCTCCTCAAATAATATCGCTTTTTTTATTGGCCTTGTTGCTTTCCAAAAACATTTCATCCTCTTGCACAATTTCCTTCTTGGTTTAGTGTAAATCTTTCCCCCTTGTTAATTTCAAGGTACTCACATTGCATGTATACACCTCGGGTTGGGATGGTAACTTGCCAAAATTTCTAGCCTCAAGCCAGCTCATTAAAGTGGCAAGTTTACCAACTTGCACTTCAAGGGTTTTGATACTTGAAAAGGATCTTATACTGAGTTCCTTAGTCTCCCTTGTCGTTCGCTCCGTGAACACATCATTATTATTTTCCAATTATGTGATTGCCTCAAGAATCTCCTCCCTGCCCAACTTATACAATTGAGCATTGGTGTTGGAAAGTCCTTCTCTCCTTGGGTAGAGTTGAGGTGGTCCACCTCGATTGTACCCCTGGTTGTTATCATGTCAACATAATTTTGGGTGGTTGCGATATCGGGGATTGAATGAGTTTGCACGGGGCTCTAATCGATCTTCATCTTGCTTCCCTCGCAACCCTTGTTGTTGCCCCCTAAAAATACCTATTCCTACCATTGAAATCTAGAGGGTTCACCTCCTTGAATTTGTCCACCACTTGCGGGCATGTGCCAGTACAGTGATCAAGATTGCAAATACCACACACCTTCACTTGTTATGATCTCCCGTTCATGAACTTTTTCATCCTGGAAGCAAGTGCTTGAACTTGTTTCTCAATCTTGGGAGAATGAGCGGGCTTAACTAAAGTCTTCACACACGATGGGGTTCCAAACTACCTTGTACTATTATCCATCTCCTCGAATAGTGCTATTGCATCTTTGGGGATTTTTTTTGTTATAGAATCATTATATGCTGCATTCACCATGTGCATGTCTTTATCGCATAAGCCTTTAAAGAAGTAATAGACAATGTCGCCTTGCTTGAATAGATAATAAAGACAACTAGTCAATAGCCACTTGAACCTCTCCAAATACTCATACAAGAATCATTCACCAGTTGTGAAATATTGGATAGTTTATTCTTGAAACCCACAGACTTTGAAGCTGGGATGTATTTCTTGAGAAATCTCTGCTTCATGTCTATTCAAGAAGTAATGCAGCCAGGTGGGAGATAATAGAGCCAATCCTTGGCTGTGTTTCGTAGTGGAAAAGGAAATGAACTCAGATTATAGTCCTTATCCGACATTCTCGGTGGTTTCATATTGATGCAAACCAAATAAAACTATGACAAGAGTTTGTTGGGATCCTCTCCAGTTATCCCATGGAAAAATTGGGCAAACATTGGATCATGCCACTCTTTAGCTCACAAGTGACATAAGGTGGAAAAGGTGGGAAGACTATGCAGAGGGGTTGAATCTCCAAATTTGGAACCATCAACTCCCTAAGCGTTTGATTATCTTCTGCTATCTCAACTCATTCTTCAACAAAAACAGCTGGTCATTGTGAATTCTCTCCTCTAGTTCTCCTCATTCTCCTTCTCCGACCACGTGCACTTTCTGGTAGACAGTGTAAAGATCCTAAGTTCGTAGTACAGGTATATACCATAAACAAGAAACTAGCAAACAGATTAGAAGTAACCAGAATAACTAGTGAAAAATCTCAACACAATAACAAACTAAAGCTACAAAATAAAAACAACACTGACTACTCTGCCAACTATTAATGCAAGTTAAAAATGAAATAGTTAAACTAGCATCCCCAGCAGCGGCACAAAAATTTGAACCGTACTCCGCAGAAACCATCATTTTCTCAAGGAATAGATTAACCCGTTGAGCATTTCAGAAAGGTAGAAATTTATATTGTTTCTCTCATACTCACTACCAACTACCAAAGAGTAGCTAGTGGAAAGTCCATAGTCTTCCACAGAGATACTAGGATTCAAAAGCTAACTATGCAAGACTCAAAATCGGGCGTCACTCTGATTGTGTGTTGGGAATAGCTAGCGTCGTAAACATGGTTTTGGGGTTTTTTTGTCTATAAACTACTGAACATGTAAAACAAGAGAATCAACTAAATCAAGCTAAGACTTGGGGATATTTTCATAACATGACAAAAATATGATTTTGATCCTAGATTCTATCAAATACAAGACCTATAAACCTATCCCAATGTCTACGTCACATAGTGTGGTTGATAGTAAACACTTCCTAAAGTCTGCCACACAAAGGTGCCCACGTCTATTCTATCAACACCACCTCCGTAATTAAGATAGTGCATCAAACAGTCCAACTGTTACGTACTCCTCTTTACCCCCAAATAATTACATCTCGGGCCGCTACCATGAACGCTTCTCTCGAGGCCTATATATGTAAAGGAATTGGCATCTAATGATGATTTTGAAACGACAATGGTTGCTACACTAAAGCCCTAGTTGCTACGAAGTATTATGCTTTATCTACTAGGCTTAATGACCTAGTCAAAATCAAGTATACATTTGTATAGATTCGGTGCTCACGGCCTATGTACACACACTTACATAGTCCGGACTCACGTTCCCTCATATCCTAACCGGACACTCCCAAGGGAAACAAGCCTAGCGTGATTCATGTTACATACAAAAATGGTGTATCAAAGAGTAAAATTAACATGCATCATTTAAAGAATGTAAAGAACAAATCAAGCATAATATCATCCATACACATATAAGATAGGGTGATCTAAAATCTCTGTAAACCTATACCAAGTTATGAATACAAATGAGATCCCCAAGAAAATAAACTACTCCATAATCACTGAACCCAATTTTACGATTGGATTCAATGCCCTTGTGCAAAAATAGGAAGATTAAAAGGAAGGGGAGGGGTTATTCCCTTTCTCTCTCTCTACCTACTCTTAGAAACTAGGAGAATAGAAATTAAAACTAATGCTAACTACAAAACCCTAGTAGACATAGGCCTCTTTATATGGTAGGAAGGAAATAGGCCTTAAAGAGGCAAAAAATAAAGAAACCCTAGGATGATACGGCGGCACGGGCAGTGCAATAGCACAAAGCCCGAACAGCACGACCTGTGCAAAAGTGTAGGGGCCGCCGATTGGATAGGGTTTCTCAGCCTTCTGAGCAGTGCAATCGTGAAACTTTCTGTGGGCGACCACCTAGAAGGGTCTTCTAGCTTGTCTGAATGGCGCAACCCATGAAGATTCGTGCAGACAATGGGCTGGAGCTGATCTTTCCTTCTTCTGATGGCACAGTCGTGCAATACATTGTGGGGCACCAGCTGGGTTTTCAAATATTATTCTTCGAAGTGCACGGGAAATGCAAAAGGACACGAACTGTGCCTATACTCAGCCGCACAATCATGTAGAATGGCATGGGTTGTGTAAAAGCTCATGACACATGACGTTACTTAGCCGCACAACCATATTGGTTGGCACAGGCTGTGTAGAATATCAAGGCCATGTCGGTATTCAAAGTTGTTTGGGTTTTAACTCCTTTATCTTTAGCACATTTCTATCTACTACCACAATTAAGCATGTGGCTTTCGATCTACTACCATCCATGCGTAATGCCTTCAAATATCTACTATCATTCTTTCAAATAGCCTTCTACTTTGAAGTGCTTACGAGCGATCAACAATGAAGCTCAAAAAATAGGATCTAGATACTTGTAAGGACATAGCATCAATTAGGTCTAAATAGATCATCAAAATGAGGGACTTAGGCAAGAAAACCAACAAAGGCTGTCTAGACCCCTCGTGATGTAAACCCAATTAAACCCCCTCGTGATGTAAACCCAATTAAACCTAACAATCAACCATACAAAATATACTAATAATTGTGCTAAATGCATTGGTTAAAGCATGTTTTTAGTTGTAGATCATCCTCGAATGACACCTATCCCCTTATCCATAGGAAACTTCATCATTAAATAATAGGGCGACCACATAGCTTGAGTTTGGCACATCCACGACCTTCCAACATTGTAGAGGGAGTGTGCATCGATGATTGCAAACTTATAGTATATCGATATCCCTTTGTCCCAATCAGTTATCCGCACCGACAAAGTGATCTTTCCCAAAGGAAATATGATTTTTCCCATGAAACCAGACAATGGCAAGGTAGACCTTGTCAAATTGATGTGACCTATGTCCAGCTAGCTGGTCAAAGCAGTTTGCAAACATTATCTCGACATCACTTCCATCATCAATGAACACTCTCTTCACCAAGAAGTTCCCAGTAACAGCAGAAACCGCCATGGGTTCGGCATGAATATTTTGATTTGGGACCGCATCTGCCTTCAAAAAATTATTGTCTCATCTGCCCACAGTCTCTTATATCGTGGCTGCCCAATGGAAATATGACGTTATGGCGTTAATCGGCCTACATAACTTTATTTGAACACCTTTCCCTCATAATCATATTAATTACATTAATCATTGATCCGCACTTCGTGGGGTGGCTAATAAACTAACAATTTTTTTCACGAGAGAGACCAAAGATAAGATTTATAGAGTTTCTCTCATTCTTGCTACTAAGCTACCAAAAAGGTAAATAGCGGAAAGTCTAGGGTCATCCCCAGAGATGCCAGTACTTTAATGGTGAATTATACAAAGCCACAATCAGGTCATCAATCCGATTACATGTCATGAATAGCTAATGTTGCAAAAAAAAATTGGCCGGGGGAGGGGGTGGTTATCTAATAACTATAATGATGCGAAGATAAGAGAGAGTAAACTATATAAAACTAGAACTTGGGGATATTTGTGTTACATGATCGGTAGTATATTTTGATCCTAGATCCAATCAAGAATAAGACATATAAACCAATACTAATGCTTATGTCGGTGGTCAACACTTCCCCTTATCTGTCACATAAGGGTTCTTTCTTTCTTTTTCCACCATACCACCTCCATAATTAGGGAAGTGCAACAATGACCCTATCACTGTGCAGTTCTATACATTCCCTATGAAGAATTATGTCATAGGCACTCCACTATAAATATTTCTCCCTAGGCTTACAAAAGCAAATGGATTGGCACCTTATGCTTGACTCTACGGTTGCAACGACAAGAGTCAAATTATGCTAACCCTAGTTGCTACTAGACTATCATTATCCATAATCTATCAAGCTCCAGTTCAGCTCACTAGTGTCCCATCATCAGAGCAGTGACTCACAACCCACATGCATAAACTCACACGGTACGAACCCTCGCTCCCCCTATTACTCTAGCAACACTCTCCAAGGGGATACTATAAAATGCGCCAACATAAAAGTACACTAATGTGTATGCCAACATAATGTATCAATCATATAATTAACATGAATGTAAAGCACAAGTCAACACAATAATTATAAGCATTAAAGGATTGAAAGATATAAAAATCTCACAAAATAATTACCAAGTCACGAGTACAAGTATAAATCCCCATCCTAAATCACTACTCTACTACAAATAGATCTATGGAAAATATTGAATTAAATGCCTTGGATCTAGGAAACTAAGAGAAAGAAATGAAAAGAAAAGAAAAGGAAAAGAGAATAAGAACTCTAGAGAGAAAGATAACTCCCCTTTTTCCTTCCTAAATACTACATAATAAAATCTACATATAAGCCTACTTGTGTAACCCTAGGAGACTAAAGGCTCTTTATATTGTAGAAGATAAAAGGGCTTCTAAAGGTCAAGTTTGGAAGAAACCCTAGTACACCCTTAGGTCCCCACTATGCCACATTGGCACAGACCGTGTAAGAGCACACGACCTGTGTAATAGAACCCGGACCACTGGCTGGAAGTGTGTCTCTAGCTTTTTGAACGACATGGGCCATGTTTAATCTTGCGGGCCATCGGCCGGAAGCATCTTCTGAGTATCTTGAATGACATGGGTCGTGTAAAACCTTTTGGGCCATCGGCTAGGAGTCGATTTCTTGGCAATTGATAATGTGACCGTGCAAATCATCATAGGGCACTAGTTGGAGGTTCGAATCTTTAACATTTTGGCACACGGGATGTGCAAAAGTACACGACCCGTGTTGGGACTTCTTGGCACGGGCCATGTAAGCTAAATGGGTCATGTAAGCATAATAATATTCGTGTATGCTATATGGTTCATGCTAAGCTGCTCTGGAATGGGTCATGAAAGCTACACGGGTCTTGCCGACTTTGACTCTTAGAAAACTTATCTTTTCCTTCAACTTGTTTGCGTCGTTACGGATGAAATGCTGATCCAATTTCAGAGTTCTTGAAGTCGATTATATAGTGCTCAAGAAGATGAATCCAACGGTGCCACCCTTAGATGCTGGTTATTCTAGTATCATTCGCAAAACTATGTACAACTCGCGGATCTCAATTTCTTTACTTCTTTGTCTTCTTTCTTTGACCCTTCTATCTTCAACCACATTTTAAGTTGTGGCCTTAAGTCTTCTACCATCCTTATGAATGACCTTATATAATCTACTACCATTCTAGTGAATGAGATTAACTAAAATACTCCAAAGTTCTTATGAGCAGTTTACAATGAAGCTCAAAAAATAGGATCTAGATACTCGTAAGGACTTAACATCCATTAGGTCTAATAAGTCTAAAAATATAAGGATTTAGACAAGAAACCCAACAGTGGCTTTCTAAACCCCTTGTAATGTAAACCCGACTAAACGTAGCAATCAACTAACCAAAACATAATAAGAAACGTGTCAAATGCATTGGTTAACGCTTGCTTTTTGGTGCAGATCAATAACCCTGTGGATCACTGGGTTATACCCATTTGTGTTCTCCTGATTCCCAAAATGCTGATCACGAGGTCGCTCCTGCATGTTTGCTGCCTTGAATTCCACGTTCGGCACTGTAACTTTGACTTAGTTTGTTTACCTTCATATCTCCATCACAGGTAAGCCTTTTTTCTCCATTGTAGGTAAACCCTAGGTTGGATTTGGGGAAAATAAAAAGGGAGAAACATCTGGGCATGTATCGCAGGTTTAGGGCCGAAGGTATAACATAATATTGATATCGATTTTGTTTTGGTTGATAAAAAGTGGCAATATTTATTGTGGACCATCTGCAAGATGGATTCATTAAGATGCATTGCTAAGGGAATTCCTTGGGAAAGTGTGATTTTCCCTGAAAGCGGCGTTCAAGCAACCGTGTGTATGTCTAGGAGTTTGCAAAATACCGGAGAATGTATAATCGATGCAAGAAGCATGAATTTCAGCAAAGGGTTTTTCCCAGTGCGGTTGAGTCTGAAAGGAAGAGTGTCATCACCTTGTTTCATGTAGAGGCCGACATCTATAGAAGGTAATTTCAGCAAAGGGTTTTTTCTCCTTGTTTCACGGCGCTGAAGATCCTGCCAATCGCGCAGGGGATGCTCAGAAATCGCGCCGCGACAGAAGCCTCGAACGCTTGACTCCCATAACGTCTTCCTATGCTGATGCGGTCCGTGCAGAGCATGCGGTTGACACTCCACAACCAGCATTCGGAGTCCCTGATCACCCGATTCAGGGAGCTGGGAAAATGCCTGCGGAAATGGCACACCCTGAGACTCGAGCCTCAAAACCTCCACGGCAGAATAAAAGCGCCAACAGTAGAACCCCAGCAGGTCCCGGGGCCACGACTAGAGCCAGGAGTAAGAGTCGACCTTGGGTCGAACGAGGTAAGTCCGTTCACAAACCATTCCAACGCATGCTTAGTGCCACAAGGAGCACTTCTGATAGCTCTAGATCATCTGAAAGCGGAGGTCCGAAGCAAAAAGGGACCTCAATTTCCCAATGAATGTCGCCTTAACGAATGTAAGGGGTCTCACGGCCCCAGTACGGAGGAGATGGGTGAAAAATATCATCTCCACTAGCAGGGTAGGATTATGTGATTTGTTGGAAACTGAATTGGAGGGTAGCATACTTAGTATTTTCTTGAAGATTTTTGAAGACTGGAAGTCTGCGCATATTTTTGAGCAATGGAGGAACTCGAGGATTCTCATCATCTGGGATCCGAAAGGCTTCTTGGTGGATGTTCTTGGCAAGACTTCACAGTGTGTTCATCTCAAGGAAGAGAAACAGTGATGATTGCCGATGGGCGTCGGTACAATGGGCACTGGGCGTCGGGATGATTGCCGCTGGGCGCTGGAATATTAGTCGCTGATCACTGGCCACCTTCTCGAGGAACGCTGGGATGTTGGCCGTTGGACGCTGGGATCGATGAACGCTGGCCCAAGGGACACCGGGCGCTGGATGGTTAACGCTAGGCGCTAGAACGATGAGCGCTGGCCGAGTGAAGCTGGGCACTGGCATGACCACTGAATGCCAGGATGTTGGACACTGGACTGGGCACTGGATGGGTTAGCGCTGGGCACCGGGATGAAGATCACTGGGCGCTGGAATGTTAAGCTCTGGGCGCTGGTGTAGAGCGCCGGGTGCTGGATTGAGATGATGGCATCGGAGCGCTGGGATGAGCGCTAGGCATTAGAAATTTTTGGTCGTTTGCCGGTGCAAGGGGACTACATGGTTTTGTGTTCAAGATGATTCAAGGACGAGGCCTTAGGAGTTAAAGTAAGGATCTCAATCTGATGCTTTCTCTTCTAAACCTAGTTTGCAACTATGATTTAATGGTTATTGGTGCGCTCAATGCCCGCTCTACACTATGTGTTAAATTGGCATAAAGCTGTCCATTTGCTCAAAATGGAGTGGGCGATTACATAATAGCCACGCTTGATGCACGCGGTAGAAGTGTATTCATTCTCTCATCTTCAGGAGACTGATTTAGATGGGATCTACATAGGTAGGAGGCACGGCCTCCATTTACCTTTGCCCACTTTACCAATCTCGGTGCCACAAGAGAATGTCTGAAGGCCAATAACATCCCTCTATCTTCATTTTAGGGATGTAAATGGTAGAAGCAGTTACCAACTTGTACCAATATGGTGCTATTCCGATCAATGGCTTCTTTTTTTTTTTGCGATATTCAAGACCAGAGACAAGCTCGGCTGCACTAGGAACTTCATTATTTTTGCGTTGGGTTTTCGAGCTTCATCCACATACTAACGACAAGGTTCTACTCAAGACCCGAGTCTTATCACACTCGGCTGCACTATGGACTGTTCATGATCAAGGCCCTGACTGTTAGGGGTAACAGTGGATGGGTATTCTATCTATAATTTTGACGACAAGGCCTCTCTCAAGACCCGAGTCTCACTAAACTCGGCTGCCCTATGGAATGTTCATACAGAAGGCCCTGTCTGTCAGGGGTAGAAGCGGATTTTGGTTTATGGGTAGTGAGTTTGTTCTCACCCCATTAAACTAGTTTTTCTCTCAGGATGTAGTTATAGGTCCTTCTCACAGGGACTTGCTTTCTTTTCCCTTTGCTCGATTCTTCTTGCATAGGGTTGCTAGTTTCCATTCTAGGTTGTTTGCTCCCAGGGTTTACCATACAACCTCGGGTTGGATTATTTTGTATTTGGTAGGGCTCTATTCGGGTCCTACCACGGTTTCCATCGTTTTATACTATTTACCATATTCATATATAATGAAGAAAAATTCCACAAATGAGGTTGAAGTCCAATTTGATGGTCGTAGCGAAGGTATCACTGGACCTCAAATAGGTTGCAATTGTCCGATGATTGATAGGTTCATTCGGGCATTGAATGTTGTTTTGGTGGGTGAGAACATGTTAGGATTGTTGTTGTTCTTTACTGTACTTTTTAGGTGCTAGTCGTGGGATGTGAAGTGTTGTGCTTTTTTGGGTATGTTGTGGCCTTTTGGATAAGATTTTTTATGGGCTGTGAATGAATTGAATTTAGTTTTGTTGGGTTTGAAGAAGTTTGGATTGTTTGTTTGGTTTATTGTACTACGTATGTGGTAGTTATGGGATGTCAATTTTAGTGATCTTTTGGGTGTGTTGCGGAACAATTATTGCTGCCATTTCAATTGAATTTTAATGTGACACATCTTCTCTGACTTCGTGATTCATTTTCATGTAAGAAGTTGTAGGTGTATTCCATGTACAATGTTGTAGGTTTTATAATGTAGAATGGTCAAGAATAATGATAAAATCGTTAAATAAGTGCTGATTAAAATATGTGCCAATATAACCCCGAGAATATATATAATATATGCCAATCTAACCTTGAAATTATGTAATATGTGCTATTATAACCCTAAGATTAAATAATTTATGCTGATCTAACCCTGAGGCATTATAATATGTGCTAATTTTACTTAATGATACGAAGTTTGAATACCTGTTTGTTTAGGGGCGGACAAAATCAAATTCTTACAACACATTCGTAGAGAAGACATAGATGAAAATGGTAATAATGAGGCATATGTCATTAATTGAGTTTGCTAAGTACTTCATAAGTACGAGTACAAAAAGAAAGGGTTATCCTCATAGAGGTTCTCCTAATAGAAAATATTGGAATTGCAAAAGCTAGAAGGTGCCCTATATGAAAGTGCTGAAATAGGGAAACGGTTCTAACTTATACAAAGTCCACAAAAATAATAGCAAAAGTTTCCATACAGTTGTTCCTAACATTAGCAAGATAAATAAAACACATAAGGTGGTTAGATACAATCAAACATCGGGCTTCGAGGGTGGTAGCGATTGACTCCTTGTACGTCTTGTTGGGCTCATCTGCAGAGGTAGCAGTGAATGACTTTTACATTGTTCCAAGATAGAATGGGTTGCATTGCTTGTAGAACCATCCCCGACAGTTGGAGCAAGAGTTGATCCCAACAATTTGGCTGCCTTCTCCCTGATAAAAAAAGTCTTTCCCAAAACCTGGTTATTGATCACCTCATTCCTTACTGTTTCGAGTAGCCCAACATTTCCCCAAGAGAGTGGCACAAATGAGATACTAAGGTCATGTAAAATTCATTGAAGTACATATGAGGTTGAATCCACGTTCAACATATAAGATGACATTACCTTGGAGGAATTAGGATTAATTTATGGGAGGTTTTCAATGGGGGTTTTGTCAGCCAAGTTATAAATAATTCCGATTGGAATTTCCTAAGAAAGGAGGAAACAATGATTATGTTAGCATAATCAAGTGAGCTAAGAAATAATAATATAATGATAATTAAATAAGGGTACTTTAGCTGTGTAGCGGGGGGTATAAATGCTATGGATTGATCAATTTGGTGAATCTCTTTCCCCGAATCTTGTGTAAGGGAATCATCCTCATCCATAGCACCACTAGGCTGAGAGTAATCATCATAAGGGCCTTGAAGCTGAGAGTAATCCTTTTCTATATCACCTTTCCATACAGTAACATCAACAAATTCATTCATGTTTGGTACCTCAACAAGAGGAAGAGCTAGGACCTCATTAGCAAGTTCAACCCTAGGCTGGACATCTACCATTGGTAAATCACCTTCCATCTTCTCCAAAAAAAAGAGATATCAATGAAGACTTCATCCGTATTATTTTCACCATCCCCCACGTCATCGAACACCTCATCACAACTCTTATGGCTTCCCTCAACAACCATGTTATCCACCAGTATATCATCTAAACCTCATCAGTAACAACACATTTAACTTAGTCCTTAGCAAGATTGGTACAACCAGCAGCATCCACCAGTACATCATCTAAACCTGCATAGTCTAAACTCGCATTAAAGAATACCTTATCACTACCTTCAATGGTAATAGGTTGCTCATAATGTTCATCATCCACACCAGTGAAGAGATGTATAGCCGATGACGTACCCGCACCTTAGTAGCTCTTTTCTTTCTCAACAACGTCCAATGTGTTAACCATGAGCATTTCAAAGTCTTCATCCTCAGGGGGGAAATAAAAATTTATAGTCTCATCAAACTGTGACCCCTGCTCATATATACAATTAATTAGGATAATGCGGTCAATGCGAAGACAATATATAATTAGGACTTTGGAAATGCATACTTGTACTTCGTCGCGAGTCGGGGTAATGGGGAGCTGGATGATGTTCACCTTTAGGCATGCATTAACCAATGCATTTGGCAAACTTATTATCATGTTTTTTTGGGTTGATTACTAGTGTTAGTAAGGTTTACACGACAAAGGATTTAGACAACCATTATTGGTTTTCTTGTCTAAATCCCAAGTTTTGTAGACATAATTGAAGCTAATGGGCACTTTGTATTCACAAGTACCTATATTCTCCTTTGTGATCTTACAAGTAGGTTTCTTGTGAGTAATTTTCATCATTATTTTTGTAGAAGGCCATCTGCGAGGCTGTTAGAAGATATCTGAAGGCCATTCGTGAGAATGGTAGAAGATATCGAAGGCAATTCACAAAGATGGTAGTAGATTGAAGGCCAAGGACTCCAAAGCATGGTAGTAGATGGAATTGAGCCTGGAAAAGGCAGATTTGGAGTTCAATAAGTTCAAGAATAAAAGACAGTGCTGATCGGCCGAACCAGCAGGCATGAGACTTTGCACGAGCCAACACCAGCCATGCACGATCCGTGCAATGTGGTAAGTATCACTTGTGCAAATTTACACGGGTCGTGTAACAACTATTACATAGTTCGTGCACATCCTTGCAGGCCACGACACCAACGCTCTAAAATCATTCCCAAACGGTTAAGTGTGAGCGCGGTTTGTTCCATTTTACACGGTCTATGTTGTTCCAAATTCCAAAAGAAAATACCAACCCATAGGGTGTGAAAAATAGCATGGATCGTGCTATTTTTTAAGCAAAAATTCCTTCCAGCCGATGAGTCTCGCCAAATGACACGGGGCATGAAAATAGAAGTTCCAAACCAAACAACAACCCACAACCTGTGCCGGTCTGTGGGCTCCGTTCAGCACAAAACCACACGGTCTCTGCCAGTATGTGTGGCTCGTGCCAGCACAATGCTGAACATGCCATGCCAGCACCTTTGTGCGTGGACCATGTCGTTTTCCAATGGCTGCACAAATTGCAATTGCTAGGGTTTCTAGGCCATTTTTGGCCTTTTTCAAAGCCCAATTCCCTATTACTATATATATATATAGACCTATGTATACCAAGGGTTAATTTTATGCTCATTTTAAGACTTTAAGAGTGGGCTAGAGAGAGAAAATTCTCTTCTTTTTCTCTAGGTTCTTTTTCTTTCTTCTCTTTATTTTTCATTTGACAAAAAGTGTTGAATCTAATGAAATACTGGGGCTCAATTCTTAGGGAGTAGTTTATTTACTTGGGGATTGTGTTTGTATTCATGAATTAATGTTTTTTGTGAGATTCCCTAGATCTACCTATCTCTATGTGTTTGTGATTATTATGTTGGCTTGTTCTTCATGTTCTTATTAATTTCATGATTGTTACACTAAGATTGGTATACATAGTAGTTTACTTTCATGTTGGTGCAATTTTTGATACCCCCCAGGGGAAGGAAACCTATATGTGCTTGGGATAAAAATTTCTAGAACCGTTCGGGTGTGTGCACGTGGGTTACCGAGTCAATGTTACGATCGACCATACATTTGTAAGCCGATGAGTTGGTCTGAAGGTTTACGGGTAGCGATATCCAGAGTAGAAAACTAGGGTTAGTTTTGAAACATTAGAGCCATTGATAAGGTGCTTCACCCCCTTTGCCTTTTTAGACCTAGGGAGAAGAATTTGTGGTGTAGTGCTCGGAACGTAATAGCACGGGGAGATTCAGATCTGCACAGCAGGCAGGGCCATTGTTGCACTCCCCTAATTACGGAGGTGGTGCCGATAGAAGATCACATGCACACCGTACGTGAAAGGTATGGGGAAGTATTGACCATCGACCACACCACATGTCACAAACACTAGAATAGGTTTATAGTTCTTGTATTTTATGAAATCGAGGATTGAAACAACATTAATCATGTTACGCAAATAATCCTCAAGTGCTAGTTTATATAGTTTATTCTCTATTGACTTGGATGCTAATAGTTGTTATTGAACCCCTCCCCCCAAGCTTGTTTTACTAACACTGATTATTCCTGACACATGATCAGATTGATAACCCGATTGCTGATGTGTGTTGTTGACTCTTAGATTTCTAATCTATCTATGGATGACCCTGGTACTTACCACTATCTACCAATTTTTTTAGCATAGTAGTTGGAACGGGAGGAACAATATAAATTTCTATATTTGACCTCACTTAGCCTTCTCTCGGGTTAATTAAGTGGATCTCCCGTGATTCATTGATTAGCGAACCCGGGAGGGAGCGAGTCAAATTTTGGCATCGTCGCCTGGGATGTTAGTTTAAAGGCCTAGTAGTTAACTTTCATAGCTTGTTAGTTGATGAGTTAGTGTTGCTTTTATTTTTGTTCTTGTTGGTTTTTGCTGTTGAGCCTTTATGATAGTTATCTCTGTACTTCTAATCATTTTATTAGTGTTTCTTCTACTTGGGTATTTTTTGGTTCCTAGTTATGGTACATACCTGTGCCATGAACTTAGGGACTTTACACTACCTAACGGAATACGCAGTTAGTCGGAGAAGAAGAAGGAGGAGAAGTAGAGTGGGGGTTCCACAAGAACAAACTTTTGTGGCTGAAGAATCTGTAGAGATTGCGAAAGATAATCATACACTTAGGGAATAGATGGCTCCTAACTTTGAGAATCAACCCCTATGTATTATATTCCCACCCTTTCCACCTAATGTTACTTGTTAGCTCAAGAGCGGTATGATCCAGTGTTCGCCAACTTTCCATGGAATGGCCGGTGAAGACCCGAACAAGCATTTGTCGAACTTTCATCTAGTTTGTACAAACAACAAGTCGCCAGAAGTCTCGGATGAGGACTACAATTTAAGGTTATTTCTCTTCTCACTCCAGGATGCAGCCAAAGATTGGTCATACAATCTTCCAACCGGTTGCATCACCTCCTAGGTAGAGATGAAATGCATATTTATTGAGAAATACATCCCAGTTTCAAAGTCTGCGGGGTTGAAGAAGAACGTCTCCTATATCTCTCTGTTTGTTAATGAATCCCTTTACGAGTATTGGGAATAATTCGAGAGGCTTTTGATAAGTTGTCCATATCATTCGTTCAAGGAGGGGGTTGGTATACTATTTATTTTAGGGGTTGTGTGATGATGACATGCAAATGGTGAATGCCACGTACCACGGTTCAATTACCAAAAAAAGTCTGAGGGATTCCATGACACTCTTTGAAGGAATGGCCAATGGAACGAGGTATTTTGATACAAGATCTCGAGTGAAAATGGTTGATGAACTATCTTATTCTCCCAAGCTAGAGGAGTAAGTGAAATCTCTCACTTCCATGAAAGAGAGGGTTCAACAAGTAAAAGTTTGTGGCATTTGTAGTCTCGATCATCACACTGATGCTTGTCCACAAGTGATGAAGACTTGGAAGAGGTGAAGGTATTGGAATTCAATGGTGGCAATATGAAACAATTGGGTAGGAGATAACAACAAGGGTTACGTGGGAACCAAAAAGGCTAAATGAAAGACCCCTACGAGAATACCTCAACCCGAGGTACCGCGATCACCCCAACTTCTGTTGGAGTGAGGATAATCAAGTTCAAGGGTACAATCGAGGCGGACAAGCTCCATCTCAACCCTATCCAAGGGAAGAAGGGCCTTCCAACAACAATGCCTCACTCTACAAGTCAGATCGAGAAGAAATCATGGAAGCAATCTCTCAATTGGCTAAGAAGCATGATGTCTTTAGGGAGAGAACAAGGCGTGAGATTGAAGATCTCGGGACTAGGGAATTTTTTAGCATAAAAAATCTTGAAATCCAAGTTGGACATTTTCAAACAAGCTAAATTGAGGCCAAAAAGTCCAACAAGCTTCTTTCCCAACCAGAGATTAATCCGAGGAATGTGAGCGCTCTGAAGCTAAGGAGTGGGAAGGAGGTGCATGAGCCTAAGAAGGAAATCTCGCAAGAAGATGACTTGGCCTTGGAGAGCTATAAAACCAAATTGGAGGAGCATGAATTGGTTGTAGCGGAGGATCCCGTCAAGGAACTTTCGACACCAGAGGTGAGCGTGAATCTTCCACCACCTTTCCCTATGCATTTAAGGGAAGGGTGAAGGTGACAACCACCGATGAGCATATTCTTAAGATCTTCGAGAAAGTTGAGGTTATCGTTCTACTTTTGGACTTAATTGAGCACTTGCCTTATTATGATAAATTCTTGAAAGTTGCATGCACTAAAAATATGAACAAACCACATAGGAAGTTAGTGAAATTGAAAATAAGAGGAGTGGCTACTCTTAATAATATAAAATTTCCCAAGAAATGTGATAACCCCGACATGTTTTCAATTCCTACTTATTTAGGTGGTAAATTGGTGAAAAATTCTATGATTTATCTAGGAGCATCTATCAATGTTATCCCATTTTCCCTTATGAGAACCTAGACATAGGAAAACTTAAGGAAAATTATCCAATTAGCTTATCACTCCCAGTATAGCTCTCGAGGTTTAGTTAAGGACGTAATGGTTAGGGTAGGCAACTTAGTTTTTTTTGGCAAATTTCTATGTTCTTGATGTAGCGCACAATGGTGGTGCACCCTCAATTTTATTGGGAGGTTTTTTCTTAAAATGTTAAGAACAAAAAAAGTCGTTCATCTGGGAACACTAACCATAGATGATGACATTGATAAGGTGGGGTTTGATATTTATAAATCTAAGCATTATTCACCTAATCCCTCTCTTGTGTGGAAAGGCATAACTTTATGTGAAGAACTTGCTCAATGTGAAAAATCTTGCATGATTGAAGATGTTAAATGCCTAAATGAAATTATTGATGGTGATGAAGTGTTGCCCAATATATAAACCTTCCACGCTCTATCTTCTATGAATAAATTTTGTGATGATACACTTGTTGATGAGCATATTTCTTCTAGTGTGATTAAAGATGCTCTGCTTCCGATATCTCACATTAACATGCAATGGAGAAAGAAGCGGGTTAATGAATTAGCAACTCCCAAATCCCTTCCTACTCCCAAGCTCAACAAAAATGTATATATGATTGAGAATGATGGGCATGTTTGGTATGTTTCTCCCAAGGTGAAAGGGAAATCGAAGGTAATGTTGTGACCCGTCCATAAGGATGTGGTTGTTGCTGGTGTCAAGGATCATGATTCTGATGACCCCTCAAACTAATATTCTTTATTTTTAAAATGCATGAAATAATAAGTCATGAGGACAAAAATAAATATACGTTGTTCCCTGTTTTATATTGGAGAATTTTTAAAAAAAATCCTTGAAAATTTTGGGAATGTGTTTGATTTTTGGTGGTGTTTTAAGGATTAATAATAAAAATTATTTTGGATTAGTGCTACTCTTGATTTTCATGTTTTTCGGTGCAAGAATTTAATGAGAAAATTGGAAGAAAATAATTCAAGAAAGCCTCGTGCTGAAATAGGCCGGCACAGACGTGTCACAGCACGACCCGTGCTAGGCTATATCAGCATGAGGCAGATTAGGAGGCACGAGGCATCTAGTGTGCCAGCACGAGGCCTCCACAGTGCTATCACGAGGCTACCATGTGCCAACACAAGGTCTCTGTGCACCAGCACAAGCTAAAACCACTCAAGCACGGAGCCTCCACCCTTCAGCGCAGGATTTGAATGAGTCAGCACGGGTCGGCACACGCTTGGCACGTGCTCTCCACACGCTGGTACGGACCGCCATGTGTAGGCACAGATCTGGCCTAGGGATCTATGTAGTCTATATCCTGATGGATAATCCTGAATGGCATTGGGTGTTGCTATTGAGGATGACGAGAAGGAAGATCATGACCAAGTTCTGGGGAAGCCAGCATAGCCCTTCCCCACCAACCACCAGTTCGCTTAGCCAGCCCCAAATTTTGAGCAGTTTGTGCCACCCCCTGATCAGTTCCCGTAGTTGGTACAACCACCGATATTTGAGCAACCTCGAGTGTCACAGCCCCCGATTGAGCAGGTGCTTGGAGCACCTCCACTGTACCATAGCCCTATTCATATTCAGGAAGAATCCTACCATTCTACAGGGCATGGTGGTGGTGATTCTAGCAGGCACAACGTCTTCTACCACTAAGAACATTTGCAGAGTCTAGGAGACACAGTAGCCATAGGTCCTTTTCCAATTCTGATCCACACAACCACGGTGTAGCCATTCCCTCTCAGCACGAGACACATTCATGGCAGCATCCTCAGTAATGCCCATTCTGGGAGCACGATCCTCTGGGTTCCAGTTGGCTTCTTCATACCATATGTGGACTAAGCCACAAGGACATGAGCTAGAGTGGATGTAGTCGTGTGGCGCTGTCATCTTCGGAGTTGGATAGGATATACATCGGCTCAGCATTGAGCTGGACTATCATGAGTGGGACACTGCACAAAAGTTTGATCGGGTCAAAGACAACCATAACCACCTCAGGGAAGATATGGAGATGCTGCAGGATGGCATGAGGGAAATCACTGACCGGATGAGGACATCAGGCATTAGAGATGGCTACTACCATATGGATCCGCACGGGCGGGGCAAGGAGCCAGACATCGGATATGGCACTGAATATTCTTCAGTGTTTACAACATTCCCTCTTACCTTGGTTACATGCATTGGGGACAATGCATGAGTTAAGTGTGGGGGAGGGGTTGGAACACCTTCATGGTGGCATCTCCTCTATTTATGTTCTAGCCTATGATGATTATTTCGATGGCTACTTTTTCCTTGTTCTAGGTACTTTCCCTCATTAGGATTTGTGATTTTTTTATTTGTTTGTTTTAAGTTGTGAGGGCGCCTTTTTTTAGTTTGTTTGTGGGTATGTTTTGGAATGAAACTTTTTGTTTGTGTATTTTTTATTTTTAATGAGGGAATTTTGTGCTACACAAGAAAGTTTTTTAAAAATTTAATATATGTATATATATATATATACCCAGCCAAGTTGGAAACCCAAAAGGGTAACTCAAGTAAAAATGTGTAGAAAGCCCGGATAGGTCGAAAGACCTAGGTTAAAATGAGAGGCTAGGCTCTGCTAAGTTAGAAAACCTAGGAAAAAATGAGTGGCTGTGTGGAAAAAGGTGAGAAGTGAGCTCAACATGTGTGAATGCTAGGATAAAAACCTAAAAGAGCTCCTAGGCAAAATGAGAGAAATTGAAAACGGAAAATTTGAACATCTTTTGGCCATCTTTGGTGGTTTCTTCATTAGCATCTCTTTGATTGTCTTTGGCGGCTTCTTCAATTGAGTAAGCTAGTTTAGCACTTATCATTACACTTTTCCTTTTTCCCCTTTTAAATGTATTTTTGGTGGATAGGTTACTTTAGCATCATCGAGGAGAGTGAGAGTTGTGAGATTCTTAAAATCTTTGGGGGAATTAGGGTAGGTTAAGAATAAGTTGAATGTGTGGTTAACTTAAATATGCATGCTACATTCCTCTTGGATCTTTTGTTGTTTTTGTTTACTCGAGGACGAGTAAAGTTTTAAGTGTGGGAAATTGATGTGCACCTTTATGCATGTGTTAACCAATGCATTTGGCACACTTATTATCATGTTTTATTGGATTGATTTCTAGTTTTAGTTAGTTTTACATAACAAAGGGTTTAGACAACCATTATTGATTTTCTTATCTAAATCCCGAATTTTGTAGACTTAATTGAAGCTAATGGACACTTTGTATTCACGAGCACCTAGATTCTCCTTTTTGAACTTACAAGTAGGTTGCTTGTGAGTACATTTCATCATCATTTTGCAGAAGGCCATATGTAAAGGTGGTAGAAGATATTTGAAGGTCATTCGCAAGAATGGCAGAAGATATCGAAGGTCATTCACGATGATGGTAATAGATTTAAGGACACGGACTCCAAGAAGGATGTTAAGTTTAAGGTAGTCAAGAATGAAAGACGGTGCCAATCAGCCAAACCAGCCGGCTGGTCGACCTACCAGCACGAGACTTTGCAGGAGCCAAGACCACTTATGCACGATCTGTGCAAAGTGGCAAGAACTGACCGTGAAAATTTACATGGGCCGTGCAACAACCCTTACTTGGGCCGTGCACATCCTTGTAGGCTACGCCAATAGCACTCCAAAATCACTCCCAATCAACTAAGTATGGGCGCAGACCATTTCACACGGTCTGGGCCGTTCCAAGTTCGAAAAGCGAGGACCAGCCACGGGGTGTGAAAACTAGAAGGGGCCGTGCCATTTTTCTGAGCAAAAAGTCCTTCCAGCCAACGGATCTACCTATTCGTATGTATTTGTGATTATTATGTTTGCTTGTTCTTCATGTTCTTATTCATTTTATGATTGTTGCACTAATATTGGTACACACGGTAGTCTACTTACATGATGGTGCAATTATTGATACCCCCTGGGGAAGGAAACCTATGTGTGCTTGGGATAAAGATAGTTAGGAACCATGTGGGTGTGTGCATGTGGATTGCCATGTCAACATTAGGATCGACCATACACTAGTAAGCTAGTGAGTTGGTTAGAAGGGTCACGGGTAGAGATAGCTAGAGTAGAGAACTAGAATTAGCTTTGCAACCCTTGAGCCATCGATAAGGTGCTTCACCCCCTTTGTATTTTTAGGCTTGTGGTGTAGTGCCTGGGATGTAATAGGACAAGGGAGTTTCATATCTGCACAGCAGATAGAGCCGTTGTTGCACTCTCTTAATTTTGGAGGCGGTGCTGGTGGAAGATCACATGTGCACCCTACGTGACAGGCATGGGGAAGTGTTGACCATCGACCACATCACATGTCACAAACACCAAAATAGGTGTATAGTTCTTGTATTTGATGGAACGAAGGATCGAAAAAACATTAATCATGTTACGCAAATACTCCCCAAGTGCTAGTTTATATAGTTTATTCTCTGTTGATTTGCATGCTAGTAGTTGTTAGTGACCCCCCCCAAAGCCTATTTTCCAACACTGATTATTCCTGACGTGTGATCAGATTGACGACCCGATCGCGACTGTGTGTAGTTGACTCTTAGATTCCTAACATCTCTGTGGATGACCCCGGTAC